>OVAF01003755.1:0-11485 GCA_900406245.1 Odontarrhena argentea
AAGCATTATGCATAACTTTTAAGAAGAGATGGTCGAACCAAGAACGATTTAACCAATTCGATCCAATGAGGGCGTAGTTTGTTAACCGATTGTATTTCCGAATGTTGTCAATCAGTTTGTAAATAAAAGATGTAACTGAACGGATTTGTCTGAACTTCGGTTCGGTTCGGTTCGGTTCGGTTAGAATTCCCAGCCCTGAATTGATGAGTGTCAAATCTCGGGTTTTAATGAACTGTTTCGTTCTTAGGTTGATTTGTTTTTTTTAAGTTTTCGTTCATTGACGTTTTGAGTTACCTTCGTTATAATCTCCTTCTGGCAGTTTTCCTTCCATTTTGCTTGATCAAACCCCAAATCAACGAGAAAACGATTGTTAGTCTTTTCATCCTTACTTTGTAACGGTTTTCTTTTTTTATAATGAAAAATGAATAATGAACAAAAACAACCAAAGTGGAAGCTAGGAACCGATTAGAATTTTTGAATGCTTTATCACAAATTTTTTTTTTTGTACGAAAATTGGCCAGTGCAATTTCACTTCTTTTTACAAGAACCTATAGATATTAATTTCATAATTAATCTAACTAAGTAGAATTCTAGAGACAAGAGAGGAGGCTGCAATGTTTCTATCGATATGCAACACAAACCATCATTAATTAAACCATACGAAGTTGTAATATTTATTACTTTAGCCAGGCCAAAGAGAAGTGTTGATCACAAAGTGAAATCAAGCAAAAGATGGAAAAACAATAAGAGGAGATTTGCGAAAAAGCACAAGACCGGTTGTTTCACGTGGATCATAGTTAGCCATTTGTGGCTTCACATCCATTCTCCAGTTGAAACGTTTTACAATGTTGGCCAATGTTACCCCAATCAATGCTGATGTGAATTCTATTCCAGGACATATTCTTTTTCCCGATCCGAATGGAATGTAACTGAAATTTTGTCCCTGAAAATCCAAATCCGAGTTCAAATGCCTTTCTGGTTTAAATTCTTCTGCGTCTGTCCCCCATGTTGTTGTGTCTCGTTGGATTGCCCAAGCGTTGATTCTAACCTGTATTGCCATTTTATTTTCTCGTTCATTTTAAAGATAATTTCTTACTTAATTTATCTATAATAACCATAAACTAGTATCTTATATAATAAAGTAGAGTTTATTTTCCTAACAAGCTGTCACATGTCTTTTTTAATGTTTATTCATCTTTTTAGTCCCTTTCAATTAACTCTTTTAAAAATTATCCTTCAATTTATAATAATTACATCTTATATAATAAAGAAGTTTTACATCTTCTAATTTGAGACACTAAATTATTAGATCATCTGCATTTCATGAAAAAGTTCTACAAAGGTATAAAAATTTGATTGTGATAACTTTAAATGATTTTACCTTTAAAAATTGAAAATATTTTACAGCTACGGTTTTAGAAGATGGGATTTACTAAATTATATATCTAACTGCCACTTATTAATGGTTTAAGAACATTTTTCCATAATAGACTATAATAAAGAAATCGAAATAAAACATATGTATATATCATCATACGGTTTACATACATATTAAAGCTTTAAATGATATTTTTATTTTTTTTAAAACAAAAATTAAAAATGATTTCTTAAAATTTGAAAAAAAAAAAATCTTAGACCTCACTTATATATAGAACATATAACATTTAAATTTAAATGATAATAAAAATCATATAAATAGTGTTTCCGTGCAACGCACGGCCTTTCTCTAGTTCATAAATATTGTATTTATTTTTATACATGCTTAGCCAACATATCCCAAATGTGATCTATTGTAATGTTCATTACCGATTAAAATTTCATGAATACATAATTTTCAATCTAATATTTTTAGAAAGCGACTTCATAAAAAAATCTCATTTAAACTAAGGGGCCAATTGTTTCACAAAATATTAATAAAAATTTAAAATATAATATTATCTTATGAAAAAGCTTAACTTTTAGATTTCTCTGCATTAAATAATCTATAGGTAAAATTTAAAATGATTAGTTACATAATTATAAATATATTCAAACTTATTGAAAATATTAAAATCTAGTACAAGACTAATATGTTCTTCAGTTTTCTTCTTAATACAATTAACTAAAAGAAGAATTATTTTTTCACATATATAATTTACTAAGTTCTTAAAATTCATAAGTATATATGATATAAAATTTAGCTAAAGGTGGTTTCATGCCATGGTATGTGATTTTAAAGATTGTACCTGTGTGCCTGCAGCAATATGGTATCCCTTTAACTTGACATCTTCAGTAAATACTCGGGGAACCAAAAGTGGAGCAGGAGGACGCAAGCGTAAGACCTCTTTAATAACAGCTTGTAAATAATTCAACTTCCCAGCTTCTTTCTCAGTTACATATAAATCATGTTCCGAACTTAAACGAATCTCTTCTTGGAGTTTCTCCATGGCCTCGGGATGTCTGATTAGCTCTGTCATTGTCCATTCGAGAAATGAGAGAGTTGTTGCTGTTCCTGCTAAAAACATATCCTAAGAGAAAACAAGAAACCATCAACATAAAAATGATAGATTAATCACGAGTGTGTGGCCCAGTGATTTGGTAGCGGGTAGACAAAATTCACTCTGTTAATAATATTTACGAAAATTTAAGGTGAATCGGTGACACAGTGATGATACTAACACAAATCGCTAGCTAAGTTTGTATGAGCTATTTATCAAAAAATTTAAAAGACATGAAAATAATAGCTGATCTTACCCATATGATAAGTTTTAAGGCATTTTTTTCAAGCTTGAATTCTGCGGTCTTGTCTCTTTGAATCGTTAGTAAGTTATCAACAAGGTCGGATCTGTTATCTTTATCTGCATCTTCATGTTCTTTTACCACTCTCTCTAGAAAGTCATCGAACCGTTTATCTACTTCCTCGGTTTTATGATCCAATCCACGGATCCTATCAATCCATGACAAACTCGGAATGTATTCCCCTATGGGAAATTCACCCACGACTGCCGCAAATGTACTCACTATGTTCTCAACATCAATTCCATCTTCTGCACGGCTATATTTTCTTCCCAAGGCAGCTCTACATATTATATCATTTGTCAAAGTCATAAGGAGTTCACTTAGATTTACCGGTGTCGGAGAAGAACAAGAGCTCGCCTTTTCCAGCTTTTCAATCATTAGTTTGATTTCTTCTTCTCTTATTTTCTCATAAGACCGGACCATCTTTTTGCTGAGTAGATTCTGGATGCATATGCTCTGCATCCACCACAGATATAAATATATATATCGTTACTAAATAATCCAATAACTATAAGTTAAAGTTTAATATATATGTTCATCTTTTAAGTACCTTCATGTGTCTCCAATATTCCCCGTAAGGAGCAAAAGCCACATCTGCACCACCATGCAGAATTTTATCAATAGCTTTTGTTCTTGGTCGGTTGGCGCACTTGGTGTCGTGTGTCTTCAAGACATCATGAGCAACATCTGCGGATGAGACTATAAGGACTGGTGTGCGGCCAAAATGAAGGAGCATGAGTGGTCCATATCTGAGGCTGAGGGAACAGAGAGAGCGGTGAGTATGTATACTCAGCTGGTGGAGGTTTCCGATCACCGGAAGTCGCCATGGTGACGGTGGTAGTTTAAAGTTGTTCGTGGCGGTTCTTTTGAGGATGGATCTTAGGAGGACAAGTGCTTGGAGGGTTGTTAAGCACAAAGTGATTGATATTATTTCCATTTCTGATTTAATCTCTCATGTCATGTAAGTGCTTCGTGAATTATATATATCATGATTTGAACATCTCATCATATCTTGTACTCAATTTATATTTAATTTAGAGAAATTTTATATATTACCACTTTGAACATCACTGTTTTCAAAAGATACCACGGCTGAAAACTCTTGCACAAAAACCACGACCATTTTTAAGAGTATCTCAGTAGCTAATATAATTTGTGCTTGTGCCACATCTTCCTCTTGGTCCAGTTCTTTGTTGATGAGATACTTTTCAAACCTGCAAATTAATAAAATCTATGAGCTAAATCTACATATTTATATTTGGGATTCACGTCCACATCTTGCTCTTGCTCTTGCTCTTGGTCCAGTTCTTGTTGATGAAAAACTTTCCAAAACCTATAGATTTATAAGTTGTCTTATAAAACCTACAAAGTTATAAAATTTAACATCTAATTCTTAAAGTTTGGCTAGAGAGAGAAATGGCGTTAACATCTAAAAATAATACAAGTTGAGTGTTATAGTGATTCACGTCCACATTTTATTCTTTCTCAAATTCTTGTTGATGAGAGATTGAGAGGCTTTTCAAAACCTGCATATTTATTAAGATTTTTGTAAGTCCCTTGTTTATAAACTTGCAAATTTATAAAATTTAACAGCTATTGTCAAAGTTCTGTTAGAGAGAGGAATGAATTTGGTATTTTAAAACTTATGAAACATGTTATAAACTGATTTATAAGCAAATTTATTAAATAATTACACATATTTATAAGCAAACCTATTAAGTAATTATCAGAAAACATCAAAATTTGCTATAATTTAAAGCGATTAAAGCTTATCTAGATGGTTGATCGTGATTTTTTGTCAGATTTCGATATTGGATCCATGAGAGAAGAGTTTGTGAGAGCTTTATTGAAAGAAGATAAAAGAGATTTGTTGAATTTCAGGGTTTGTCAACCAAAAAAAAAAAAGAATTCTCATAAGTAAAGACAAGTCGTGCATGAAAATATTTCTACGCAATAGTAATTTTGACGGATGTTATTTCATCTGATGGTAAAACTGAAAAATGTGTCTCTTCTAATGATAGTTGTGAAAGTTATTAATTTAAAAGTTGTATAATTAAATTTCTCCCTTTCATTTATATAATTATCAATAACCTAAATAGATTTTAAGCACTTCTTTACAAAGTTGGCTCAAAGAATGTAGAGGAAACACAAATTTTTTTTTTATTGGGCACCACATGAAACTCAATTCAAACTACCTTTTTAGTGACATAATAAAAAATATTAACATAAATTTTTTGGATATCATATTTTCAAAAATACGGTACGTTGCTTTTCGAAAATTGTTCGGAAATATAACATTAATTGCCTAAAATGAGAATTTGTAGTTGCATAAGTGGTTTTGGCCTGATGGCAAATAGTAAGCCAACAAAAGGTAAATAACATCAGTGCATCCGGGATCGAATCCCGCTTTCTGCACCATCCAGAATTTGACTATTGAATTAGTCAGTTATGACACAACCGATATTAATTTGTGGTTGATAGAATAAAATGTAGTTTGAAGCATGGATTCATAGATAATCGCATAATTTGGAATTTAGTAAAGAGAAAAGAGTAATTGCCTAATATACCCATTTTCTTATACCCACTTTTATTAATTACATATACCTATTTTTCATCTATAATTAATTTAAGGTACTAAAATTTTTAATTTATGGTTGAAACTTTGTATAATTGAAGTTTAGTGTTTAATAAGTATTTGGGTTTAAGTTTTGAAGTCTTAGGGTTTATATTTTAGGGGAGTAGGGTTAAAAACGTTTTTTTTTTGTTTAGAATTTTAGGGTTTAGGGTTTTGTCTTGAAACTAGAAAGTCTGAGGTAAAGTTTTTAGTCAGACCTAGTATGTGCCATTTTGAATTTGTTTGTGCCATTTTGAATTTTCTTTTTAGCTTAGGAGGAGAGTGATCAATTCTTACAACTCAAGTCTTGACCAGAACTTAAAAAATGGTTAGCAAACTTCTGGTAGTTGATCGATTGTTTTATAAGCAAAGTCCTTTCTTATAGGGATTGTGGAATTATTAGCAGCCACACTTAATTCAATGTTCTTCCTGCACATGGAAAGTGAATAAAAAATTTTGTTTGTTTGTTTTGTGTTGTTTCGGGAACAGGTAAAAGCTACAAAGGATATAGAAGACCATTCATGAAGTAAATTTGGTGAATGATTTGATCTTACATACTCTTAGTTTGATTATCAGTTTTAAGATTTTAATAAATTGAACAATGTATTTGTATATTTCTTTATTATATAAAATTACATTTTTTTTGTCAACGTAAATTACATGTCTATATATATATATAGTTTTATATGATTTTAATTTATTCAAATATTTATAAATATTTAATTCATGTTAATTTTATATTTAATATTGGGTCAATTTTAAAAGTGATGTTAATGTTAAGATTCATGTTTCACATTATTTATTAAAAGTGACGCAAAATCAATTAGATAACATCATTCCGATAAATGATACTAAAATTAGTTCTAGCAACATTTAATAAATGACGTTAAATCTATTTTATAATGTCATTATTATAAATGACGCTAATATTTTTTAGTGTCAGATGATTTAACGTCATTTTTTAAAATGATACTATAATTCTTGTATCACTTAAAAAGTGATGCCAAATTTAAAAATAAATGACACTAAAAACCCACATTTTTGTAGTGATACTATAACCACATTTTTGTATCACATTTTTGATACTATAACAACATTTTTGTATCACAGGTACCTGTCCTTATCAAAACAGGAACGAGATCGAATTTGTGCCACAAATTAGTTATATTATTCATATTTGAAGAAAAAAGGAGATGGAAAATGAATTATTGAGTAAAAGTGGTTACACACTTGTTCACATGGTTCACGTTCACAACAATAATATCTTAAACCAAGGAATGATACAAGTATTAATCCATCATCCTATCATTCCTAACAAAGCACGACAATTAATCTTTGACCCTTCTTTTTTTTTTTTTTTTTGGTCACCAATTNATCTTTGACCCTTCATCTCATAACATTTCTGCCTTAACACACAGCATAACACTTCACCACTTCGTACATTAAGCACACGAAAATATGTGAACTAGATCGAGGACGTAATAGTTATTAAATACACTACTTTAACTTAACAATTTACGTTCTGTATTTATAATACCCCTTAAAAAACTAAATTTTAATGGTTATTAGATACAATACACTAATTTTATAAGATTTAAACTCTAAAACTTAAACCCTATAAATCTTAAGTTAACTCTAAATCCTATAAATTTTTAAACCCTAAGCCCTAAACCCTAACAGATGAATCAATTGTAAGGATTTCTAGAAAATAGAAGGTAACAGGTTTAAAAATAATTTTTGAAGGTGATAGATTTACAATAAATACATGACGTAAATTGCTATCTTTTACCGGAAACAAAAATATGTGAACTACTTGTATGTAGACTACATAATGTAGTTAAGATAGAAATTTGGTTTACCTCTTCTTTAAAATGTTTTTGGGGCTCAATCAATTACCAACAAGTAACAACGTGTATTTCTTTTTGTTAAATAGAAATATTTTGTGGTAAATTATAATATTAATTTGGATCCCGCGGATCCTAATCTAGTTAATTATAATAATGTATAGTTTTACTAAATGATTTCTTTATGTAGAATTATAGTTACATTTTATCCCTAGTCAAACAATATTATATTTTTTTTTTGGGTGGACGAAAGCATTGCTTCATTACTATAAAATATATAGCTTTCCAACATATCTTCTTCATTCTTTCTTTCAATCGCTATGTACGCCCAAACAGCGTTCTGTGCTGAAAGACTTGCGTTCACAAAGTTGCCTCATGCCCAGTGGACTGATTACTTCCTCTCTATACCCATCCATGATTCGGTGAGAACAGAGTATACATATAAATAAGATGCATAAAATATATAGTATAATCTTTTAGTTTTTGTTTTAGAATATTTATATATCAGTATTATTTTTATGCAAATCCGCGTGTATAGCATGTATAATTATAATAGTGCTAGAACCATAAACATATATAGACTTTATGCATGTTCTAGACTCAGTTCAACTGTGTGCAAAAACTACTGAGTTGGTTGGGCTGTAAAAAACTCGTTACCAAAGAACCTACTTATCTCAGATATTAGTATGGTTCTTTGACAAAACCCGCACACCAAAATAAAATTATAAAGTGCTAAACCAAGATACTCAACTGCAAAATAGATATGTGTGCATGTATATAACATATAGTTTCGCATTTTGAGTGAAGCTTTTACATGAATAAGAACGTTGATCACTTGGTATATATACTTATAGGAGTTTGACGTTTTTACAAGAGAAATTGATAATCTCAAGCCTGAAGTTAGGAAGCTCCTATCTTCTGAAGGTGACGATGAGAAAACAAAGGAGAAAGTGCTTTTAATCCAACTGCTACTCAGCCTTGGTCTAGCATTTCATTTTGAGTGTGCCATCGAAGATATCTTACAAACTGCCTTTCAAAAGATTGAAGATATAATTGGTGATGAAAAGGACTTGTCTACTATCTCTACCATCTTCCGTGTATTTAGAACATATGGACACAACATATCTTCGGGTAAGAAATTTTGTTATTTCTTTCTATGTTAATATGCAAATCACTTGACAATGTATACACTAACCAACGTATAAGCACATAATTTACGACACATTTTAGTCATACCAAAATTTAGGGTAGTGCATGCTGATAAGAAACAGAGATTTGTGTAAAAGGTTTCTTGTCTTATTAATCGGCTAAGCTCTGCCTTATATACAAAACTACATGTTAACCTAATACAAGATATGGAAACTATACACAAATGATATGTAATTACATACTAGACCATATCGCTCAATACCCCCCCCTCAAGATGGAGTATGGAGGTCTCGAATACCCATCTTGACTGCGAACACTTCAAACTGCTTTCGACCAAGTGCTTTGGTAAAGATATCTGCAAGTTGGAGAGTAGTAGAAACATGCTTCATAGCGATAACACCTCGAACAATTTCATCCCGAATAAAATGAAGATCTGTTTCCATATGCTTGGTTTGTTCGTGTTGAACGGGATTGGCACTAAGGTGAATAGCGGACTGATTGTCACAGTACAATGTAGTAGGTGGTGAACAATCCACACCAAGTGCAGTAAGTAACTCCCGAAGCCAGAGAACCTCAGACACCGTATCTGCGATAGCCCGATACTCGGCCTCAGTGGATGAACGCGAAACCTTCCTTTGCTTCCTAGTTTTCCAGGAAATAGGAGAGTCACCAAGCTGGATGATCCAACCAGTGAGAGATTTCCTGGACAAAGGACATGTGGCCCAATCCGAATCACACCATGCTTGTAACACCAAAGGAGTATTAGCGCGTAGCAAGATACCTTGACCAGGACACCCTTTGAGGTAACGAACCACACGAATCGCAGCATCCCAATGAGCAGGTTTAGGATCATGCATGAATTGGGAGAGAATATGTATAGCATAGGACAACTCCGGCCTAGTGACGGACAGGTAGATCAGTTTGCCAATGAGACGACGGTACCTAGACGGGTCAGCAAGAGAGACACCATCAGCTAGAGGAAGACGATGATTTTGCTCCATAGGGTGTGTAGCCGGCTTTGCACCAAGAAGACCCATCTCAGAAATAAGATCAAGAATGTACTTCCGTTGACATAAGTACATCCCGGTAGAATTTCGTGCAACCTCAATGCCCAAGAAGTACTTCAAAACACCCAGGTCTTTCATGCGAAAACAAGAGCTAAGGTAGTCCTTAAAGTGCTGAATAACGTCGCGAGAACTACCCGTAATGACTAGATCATCGACGTAGATAAGAACATTAATGTGAACCTGGTCTTTAGTGAAAGTGAACAACGAGTAATCCGAGAGGTTTTGCATGAAACCATAATCCAATAGAGCACTTGTTAGCTTAGCGAACCAACATCGAGGAGCTTGTCGAAGACCATATAATGACTTATGCAACCGACAGACTTGGTTCTTCTTATCAGTTCGAAAACCAGGGGGAAACCTGATAAATACTTCCTCTTCCAAATCACCATGGAGAAATGCATTGTGAACATCCATTTGGTGCACCTCCCAATCATGTGAAACAGCAACTTCAAGAAAAGAACGTACCGTAACGGGTTTACAAACAGGGGCAAATGTCTCCTTGTAATCAAGACCCTCCGTTTGATGATTCCCAAGTACCACGAGTCGAGCTTTATACCGTTCAATGGTGCCATCAGAACGATATTTGATTGTGAAAACCCATTTGCAACCCAAAGCTTTCTTTCCCGGTGGTAATGTCTCAACAGTCCACGTGCCTTGATCTTCCAATGCATCAACTTCACTACGGACCGCATTACGCCAGCGTTCATCCTCAAAGGCCTCGGCATAAGTGAGAGGAATGTCTCCTGCAGTTATAGCTGCGAGAAAAGCCCGATGATGTTCAGAAAATTGGGAACAGTCAACATAATTTCCAATGGGATACAGAGAAGAAATATCATGGAAATCATCAGGTTCGTCTTGATAGATATGTATTGTCTGTGTGACAAAATCAGAGAGACGAGTATTGGGTTTCTTAACACGATGACCTCTGCCCAAGGGAGTCGGAATGACTTCAGGAGTTGCAGAAGTTGCAGAAGTTGCAGAAGTTGCAGGAACAGGAGAACAGTGTTCCTGCATATCGGAACTCAGGGTTGGCGATGAATCTGGGCTAGAGCTTGCCGCCAATGGAGAATTTGGTTCAGGCCCAGGCATCTGCGTAGAATCCGAGTTCAGAGTTGGAGCAACAACAGGCTCAGGAGAGAAAGAAGACGATGTTGTACCTTCTCGATCAGTCTGTACGCGCGAAGAAGAAAGAGGCAGAGCGGAGTCAAAAAATTCATCATCAGTAACCACCATTGGGTTAAGAATCGGTGTGGAGAATGATGGAGAAGGACTCTGCAAATTTGATGTAGCAAAAGGGAACTCATGTTCAATAAAAACTACATCACGGGAAGTTGTAATTTTACCGGTTTCCAAGTTATACACCTTCCAGCCCTTTTTACCAAACGGATAACCAACAAAAATCGAGCGATCACCACGTGGAGCAAACTTATCACCACCATGTTTCTGATTGTGAACATAGAACAGAGAGCCAAAAACACGCAAGTGATTTATAGGAGGAGGACGCTTGTAGAGCATCTCAAATGGTGTCTTCCCATTAAGAAGAGTCGAAGGTGTCCGATTGATCAAATATCCAGCTGTGAGGGCACAAAAACTCNAACAGAGAGCCAAAAACACGCAAGTGATTTATAGGAGGAGGACGCTTGTAGAGCATCTCAAATGGTGTCTTCCCATCAAGAAGAGTCGAAGGTGTCCGATTGATCAAATATCCAGCTGTGAGGGCACAAAAACTCCAGAATTCGACCGGTAAGTTGGCTTCGAATCGAAGGGCACGTGCAACGTTGAGAATATGACGATGCTTCCGCTCAACTCGTCCATTTTGCTGTGGAGTACCCACACACGAAGTTTCATGAATAATCCCTTTCTCTTGAAAGAACTTAGTGAGACATAAGAATTCTGAACCATTATCACTGCGAATGATTTTGACTTGTTTCTCAAATTGTCTTTCAACCAAAGCAATGAAATTTCGGAGAGTAGAAGCTGTTTCAGTTTTGTTGGGTAGAAGATAAATCCAGAGAGCTCTTGAAAAATCATCC
>OVAF01003756.1:1120-11485 GCA_900406245.1 Odontarrhena argentea
CACGGAATTTAATCGCCGCAATATCATAAGCTTCTGCAGCTTCCTCTTGAGTGCCTGATTCAATTAGTACGTGTTAAAATCATAACTATAACAAATATTCAAATCAAGTTAGAAAATGTTTATAGTGAAATGAGACTCACTAAATGTGCCAAGATAAAGGTCTTTATTGCCCGCAACTCTCCCTATTCGTGCCTGCCATCGACCATGCTGATGATGTCTGCATTATTATAAAGAAATTTAAAATCGTTTAACTAGAAACATGTAAAGATTGTTCCATGAAACTACTTTGAACTTCAAAAATAAAAAATCTACTGGTTAGAGTTTAAACGGACCTAGTGACCCCTCTGTACATTGAAGCACCCCTAGAGAATCCACTGCTTTTACTTCAATAAAACAAACAGAAAAATGTTAATAACTTGAATATTAATTGAAATTTGAAACACAAAACATATCTGAAATTAAAGTATTACCGTCTTAGAGAAGCAACGAATTCTTGTCGAGTCATGTGTTTCATTTCTTCAAGTTCAGACTCATAATTTGATATCTAATAACAACAAGAAGAAGAATTCGGCTAATTTTTTAAGTCAAATAAAACCAATATTCTCGTAACATTTAGATGAATATACAAATTCAACAAACAAAAATTACCGGGAAATTAGTAGTAGTAGTAGGACCCCAATATTTAAGAGCAGCAAGGTCGTAAGCTCTAGCTGCTTTATCTTCTTTATCATAACCACCTGAAACATAAAACATTTTTTCAAAAATTATAGGTGCATATTTTAAATTTGAATGAGTATGATGACGTTGGCAGAGATGAATTAAATTGGCAAGAAAAGAAGATATATGATGATGAAATAAATTGAGAATTTATTGGAACTCACCTAAATAAACTGCAGATCCATTGAAAAATCATTACAAAATTCAGATCATCCACGGTTGGGTAATGATTTCACGTCACAGAACCAATAAGACACATAATAAAAGCGACGTTAGATTTTGGTGGTGACCTCATAATGTGAAAAAGTAAAAACAGTAAAAAAAAAAACATAAAGAAAACAAGCGCATTATAGCTAAACATCATCTGGATCACACTAACAAACACATATAAAGGCGCATTTTAGTCAAAACTATATTACCTTGTCTTCCTTTTCTGCTTTGACCTTCTCTTCTGCAACTATTATCCCATAGATGAGCTTCGTATCTTCCAGTCCATCTATGCCTATTACACATAACACATGTATTGTAATCTCATCAAATCATCTCAAACATGCATTTACGTAGCAATAATGTTACACTATAGTATGATTATTTATAGTATACAAATTATTGACTAGACTTACCGAGTGACACCTCTATAAATCGAAGTACGTTGTCCAAAANGTATTGTAATCTTATCAAATCATCTCAAACATGCATTTACGTAACAATAATGTTACACTATAGTATGATTATTTATAGTATACAAATTATTGACTAGACTTACCGAGTGACACCTCTATAAATCGAAGTACGTTGTCCAAAACTCTCAACATTCTTCTTTGGAGTCGGAGAAGCCTCTGATACAACTAGAGAGTTATTAGGTTGTTGCTTAGGTCCACTAGAGACTTCTGACGACTGTCCACCGGAATAGTTTCCGAGGAAGCTAGCAGCTATAGATTTGAGCTCAGAGTCGTAGATCTCGGCGGCGGAAGGAGCATGCGGTGGCTGTAGATCGGAAGAATAGACAACTCCTCCTAGAGAATGCACCACTTGTTGTTGCATTGGTCTTGTCGTCGTTGTTGTTGAGGATCCACCGCCGAGGAAGTTTTCGAGTTTTGGACCGCCGGGGTACATGGAAAGAACCGCCGTGGCATCGCCGGTTGAAACTCCCGGTGAGTCATCTAGTCGTGGGACTGTTTACATATATACAAGGGTATAGAGGTCATTAGTGTGAGGAGACAGTATCTAGTGAAAGATTCTATAGGAGAATAGAATAGGTTAGCAAGATCTGTACTATTAAAGGATTTAATTAGACTATATTTGTTGACTAATTCCAACACACAAAAAGAGATAAATAATAAAAGCAGTGAATTAAATGAATACTATAAGAGAGTAAATCTAAATATGCAAAGGTTTAATTAAAACCAAAAGGAGTAAAGAAGTGGTCTTAGGTGCAACAGAAGACATAGTTGGTGTGTCCTAATTCAGACAAAGTTTCAATAGACATAACACACAATTTGGACCCAAAAAAAAAAAGGGACAAAACACAAAACCCTAATAAGATTAGATAAGAGAGAGAAAAGGAACCTGGAGAAGTGGAGAAAGCTTGGAAGAGAGAGAGATGAGGATGATGATCAGATGAGGAGGAAGTGAGATTAGGGTTAGAGGAGGAAGAGTTGAAGTTGGTGGTGTTGTTGGAGAGAGAGAAAGAGAGCCAGTTTTGATGGGAGGAGGAAGAAGAAGAAGGAGACAAAGAAGAATCATAGCTAGAAGAAGAAGAAGATTTGTTATTGTTGTTCTTCATCTTTGGAAATAGGGTTTTTTTTTTCTTTGGGGACTCGTGAAGTCTTTTGGATGAGAGAGAGAGTGTCTGTGGTGAATTCACGACTTTGGAAATAGTGGAAGGTCTCGTCTTTTAACTCTCTTCTCTTTAGGGTTTGAGAGATAAAGAAAGAGACACAGATATAGAGGTCAAGATGAGAGAGACGACTGATGAAATGTATGACCGAGAAAGAGAGAGCACGAGGGTCGAGACTCTCTAGTCTTACACTATATTCCAAGCTTATAAATTAGAATTTTTTTGTTAGAAAAATCACATGCAGAGACCACGTATCATAATTAAACAATTAGAATGTCGGATATGTTATAGTATATATTTAGCTAATGATAGATTCTATATTTACTCGTTATAGTATTTAACACCAAATTTTATTTTACTCTACTATATTCACACAAAATCTTGCACTGAAAATTCCAACAGAATTTTATAACGTATAATTCGTTTTCATTAGAGGGTAAAACACTCTGCTAACAAAGTCATTGTTACATTGTATACACCAACCAAATAATGTAATGTAATGTAAGCAAAAAAAANTGATGAAAAATTAAAATGTTTTAAAGAAAAAAGCAAAAAAAAGAGAAAAATAGAGAAAGAGAGAGGAAGACAGCAAAAGGGCAAGTGGAAGCTTTTGATGGGAGGAACTGGGCGGCGACTGATTTCACGTCACTCTCATTTTTTTGCATTTTATTTTCCTATTTTATTTCTGTTTTGTGTTTCTTGTGACGTGTTCTGTATGAACGCTCTACGTATATTACATACACATACGGTGTATGTTTGATAAATATAATAAATATTACTATTATGTCAATAAATGTATGCAAGTTGGGAAGCACTTCCAAAAACAAAATTCAGATGTTGTTATCTTTATAAACCGAGCCACACTACAAGAAAACACAAGAATTTCCAACAAATTTTTTTGACAATCGAAGTTGTTGGAAAAATTTCAACAAATATCTCACAACATTTCTTCGAATATTAAGTTCGTCGGGAATACGTCACTAAGTTCCAACAAATACGAGTGGTTAGAATCTTGTCACAAATTTTGTAGGAAACTCGTCCTAAATTTCCAATAAAATTACGATTGTCGGGAATACGTCACTAAGTTCCAACAAATACGAGTGGTTAGAATCTTGTCACAAATTTTGTAGGAAACTCGTCCTAAATTTCCAATAAAATTACAATCGTCGGGAATACGTCACTAAGTTCCAACAAATACGAGTGGTTAGAATCTTGTCACAAATTTTGTAGGAAACTCGTCCTAAATTTCCAATAAAATTACAATCGTCGGAAATTACTTACGACACGATTATCATTGGAATTTACCAACGATAATTTTATAGCAACTGTATAGCTATCGGCGGACTCGTTTCCAACAACTGTGCAACGGAGCATCGATTTGTTCCAACGAATTTGCGACAAGAACCAAATCATTTCCCACGATTTTGCGATCAAAGATATGCAACATTTAAATCGGCGTATTTAGAAAAAAAACAAGAATATTCAAAACAATAATATAATTAGTAATTAGGATAATAACTAGATTAAATATTTTTAAGAGATTAAACCAAATTATATTTAATATATAATTCTTTTTCTTTAAATTTTAAATGAGACTAAAAAATTAATTTCAAACCAAAAATGATTAAAGGTATTTTTCAAATTTCAAAACCCAAAGAGGGTATTTTTCCAAATTCTCCCTTTATATAAATATGTTTGTACAAATATACATAATTAAATAAAAAGTATATTAAAGATACAAAAAAACATTAAAATAGAAAATACATTAAAAATTAACTCAAGTAGGAAACTAAATAAAGTATGATCCTTTCATCATTGCTTCCCAAGCCGACCAAGTGTGTTATCTTCCCTACCCTAGAGTGAGTCAAATCAACAATCCAATGCAACAAACTTCTATAGGAGTTACTGGTGTGGTTGAGCATTCTCTTGAAGACACAATATTGGTGAATGCGGAAAATACGTTACTTGATAATGTTGATTTGGGAGCTGATGCCAACGTAGGAGAATTTTCGAACTCAGATGCTTCTAGTCCGTCAAACGATTCGTCTGATTCTGAGTAGATTAGTTTTCAATTTTAATTTTCCCTTGAGGTGATGCTCTATTTTTAACGTCTCATAGGCTATATCAGAGGCTTATATCTTGTTTAGTATTAGTCTTTTTTATTTGGTTTGTCTTTTGCTTGGAGAGTGATTTTGGTAACATCGATTCATGAGAATTGGTTCGCTGCTCGGTGCTTAAACACTAGTCAGCCTGCTGGTGAAGACGGTATTGTTATGCAGCCTGCTGGTGAAGGTGCTATTGTTATGCAGACTGCGCTTTACATGGGCGTGTTGATTGCTCTGTGAGTGCTTTTTACATTTCGGTCTTGAACCTAGATGCGTATGGAAACATCGAACACTTTTTTTGAGTTCACTGTGTTCTTCTTGCAGATATGAGTTCACTGTGTTTTTTTTAGTTCACTTTTTTGAGTTCACTCTTACCTCCGTCACCAACTCGCCCATCGAGCTCAAACACTTAGCATTTGACAAGTATATATCCTAGACTCAAGATTCGTAGTGAAGAAATAAGAAAACACTACTCATACTCAAAGTGAGAACAAAAATTCAAGTAACCGGTACTTAAAAAGTAAAACAGAGCCATAAAACATAAAAGACTAATAGAGGGTCTTAACAAAGTCTTTAGCTTACAGCAAACGAGCACCACTCACCTTTGAAGACTGATCTTGAAACTAACAAGCCACAACCCCCACAAACTGATATGAACCTCAAGAAGCTTGCAAAGACCCCAAATACCTTGAAGAATCAGCAACCCGTAAGAAGCAAACACCACTAATTGCTTGAACGAACCTTAGACCCGTTAATAAGCTTCACCCCTTCTTCAAACCGAAACCAGTAGCAGCCACAGATCAAGTGGCTTGAAACAAAAGAGAAAACACTCAATAAGAACACAAGAACAAGACTGATTGGTAACCGAGAAAGAAAGATGAAGCAATCGGAAAGTTCAAGACTTTAGGAACGAGATTTAAGACTTTAGGAAAGTGCTCTGATACCATAATGATTTTCATGTTGGAAAGACTAAAGGAAACATTGTGATTGTGTAAATACTTGAGAAGAAAAATGATAGTGATTGCTTAAAGAACGAAAACAGAGGAACCACTCGGTTTATAGGCTAGAGAACATTATCTCAGGACTGAAATCGGTTACGCACATAGCCTTAGCAGCGTCCTCATTCATCCTTGGCCTTTCCATGTGGTGACAGATGCACATGGACCACAATGGTCACAAAGACTGAAAAGCAAAAGGTAAATTTACCGTACAACAAGGCTAAACAATCGGATAAGAACAAATCAACAAACCTTGCTGCACAAGCAACTAACATTTAAGTTATGATTATCAATTAACCAAACTCAAACATTCATCTTGATTAATAACTATTGCTTTGAGGACTGCTTTGTTGATGGTGAAGCTTCTCCCATTAAATAAGAAATTAATTTCAGCTTCTCCAAAGTACCCAAAGGATCCGTACTGCTTATGGTCCTGCAGCAATCCCCACAAGTGGGAGACACACGTTTATAGACATTCTATCCTTAGCAAAAATGTTATCAAGAATTTGTTTCCCTTCCCATACCCATGATAACTTCGAGCGGTTAAAATCTATTCCAATCTCTTCCCACAAGAACAATTGAAGGAATGATCGTCACAAATCAATTAATTCATTCTGGCGCTATTAACTAAACCAAAAAAGAAAACTTGCCGCCTGTACGTAATTAATGACCACTAATTAAGAGTGAATTTCGGATGGTTTACCCACAATAATTAATTACTATATAAACCTAGACCAGATTTACCCTAATTTCTTATTAAGCCGACTTGTAACCTCTCCCATTGCTCTTCAACTGCGACTTCACTGTGAAAGGTATTTTTCTAATCTTCGTTCTCCCTTGTTCTCCCTTGTTCTCCTTTCGTTCTCCCCTGTTAACACGCTGAATACGTCCGTTGTCTTATATATTGCAAAGTGTTCTTATAAAGTTTGTTTGTATCATAATTTTTTTATAGATTGGCCCCTGCAGGCACATGGGATGACTATATGGCTTACAAACGGATGGTGGATCAGGGTCTAATAGGGTCTCAACAGCCACCGCAAGTGCCGAGTACCATTCCACAAGAAGTGAACGATTTATCTCAGACACCGGATCTTCAATCAGAAGTGCAAAGTTCAACTAATCAAGAAGATCTAATTACCCTTGACCAACTCCTTCGTAATCCCGGTCGTACAAGTCTTAAGATGCTTGATCCGAGACGTTCCACCTTCAATGAGAGCAAGGGTGACTCCAGACGTTTAGTTTGCAGGCAAAACAAGTAGTTTGTTTTTTTATTTTAAGTTTTTGGATGTTTAATTAGTTTGATAAGTTCTTTAAATTTTCTGGATGATTATCATGTTAACATTGCATTTTCAATTAATTATTTGAGTTTTATTATTATTATTTCGTTTTTTATATTTTGATTTTTAAATAATAAATTTATAAAAAATTATAATGAATAATTATATTTATTTTAAATGAAAATTTTGTTAGAATTTCATCAAAATATATAAGAATTTCGTTGGAAAATATCAACAAAACTCCTACAATTTTCCGAAGTGGAGTTGGAATTTCGTGGGAATTTTCCAACAAAAGATCTACATATCTTTCATTGGAAAATGGCGTTGGCATGTCGACGGAACGTATCGACGGAACGTATCGACGAAACTTCTACGAATATTTTGTTGGAAAATATTGTTGGAAATTTGACGGAACATACCGACGATATTGAAACAAAAATTTATATTGGAAAATATTGTTGGAACTTCGATAGAATGAAACGACTAAAATCCTACAAATATTTTTGTTAGAAAATGTCATCGGATATTCGTTGGAAAAAACAAACGAGTTTTCTTTAAATGTTTTGTTGGGAAATTTGGTTGGAAATTTGGTTGAAAATTTGTGGGAAATACGTCATTAATTTCCAACGAATATCCAACAAATAAATTTCGTCGGAAAAGATTCCCACGACTTTCAAACAAAAGTACGTTTCCAACCATCAAATTCCAACGAAATGATGTTTGTGTGAAACACGTGGGAAATCGTGTTTTCCAACAAAATATCAATGAATGTTTCCGTTGGAATGAGATCAATTTCTTGTAGTGCCATTATTAATTTATTACCAACATTTCTCTTTTTTTTTTTTTTTTGGTTTCAGAACCAACCATTTTCTATTTATAAATTATGAAATTATTTCTGACTTATAAATCCGAACCTCATAGCTATAAACAGTAATGGATTAGTGATTAATACATTGCCTCATTATTGTTTAAGAGGATTTAGCAGTCTGAGGGTTTAATTAATTAATGATAAATTAGTGGTTCGGACACTAGACGATAAATTGTTACGTTTATTTAGATCAAACATAATTCTTTTCAAGTATTAAATTAATCATTAGATCAATAAAAAATAATGTTATGTTTAAAATTGGTTAAAAAAAAAATATGGTAAATTAGCTACTTGGCTGCTATGTCATTTTAGGAATCATCTTAGGGGGGGTTATTGGGAGATGGATTGGTAAAGATTTGAAGATTTAACAATTCTTAGAGATTTTAGAAATGTGTAAAGAGTTCTATAGATTCTTAAAATTATACTCTAGAGACTTTTCTAGAATCCTAAGGNAAGATAAACGAGTTATTAAAATTCTTATTATTGTTGGTTTGAAATAGATAAAAGAATGTGATATACAAATACATTATACATGGTGTAAGGAAAGTGGAATAATTGAAGATGGTCCAAAAAGTGACGCGTGTCNATTTATTTCATAACTTTTTTATATAAATATTAAATAAGGTATACTTATTTATTTATAAAAATAAAGCATGCAAATAATTTTTTTGGTGTTTTTTCATCTTCTTCATTGAGTATATTGATGTAATCAACAATTCGGAGATTGAAAAAATAATTTTAAAAAGAATGATTGATGTAATCAACAATTCGGAGATTGAAAAAATAATTTTAAAAAGAATGATTGTTTTAGACATTAGAAAATATGGGCATAAAGTCATTGTATTGATATTGGATAAAGAATGATAGTTTTTATNCAATTTTGGCTCTTTACGTTTTCTACAGTCTATGAAAATAATTGAATATGTAGAGAAAATCAAAGGGAGACAGAACTCGCGCGTCTTGTGGACTCAATATTCATATCAAATCTTTGGCGCCCTTTTTCTATAACTTTTTGACTACCCATCATCTCTCTGCTTTCTTCTTTTTATTTTTATTTTTAATGATGTTGTGGAGTCAAACGTTATATGATCATTTTTTATTTACAACTATTTTTATCTAATTTAGTCATAAAACAGAATTAGAAAGTGAGTATGAAGCTCATTGGTCTAGTGAAAATTATGTTAGAAGTATACAAAATATATGAATGAATCTATTGGACTATAAAAAATGTGTCTAATTATACTAAAATCAATTCTCTCTTTTAGTCAAAAACTCTTTTTTTTTTTCTCTTCTAACAATTGATATGTAGAGAGACCTGCTCTTAGGTGAAAAGTGATTATGGAGCCAAAAAATCAAATTCAGATTTTCCAAAATTACATTTTAAAATTCTAAATAAAAAGAAAGACTATTTAAATAACGTGAATATAGTGACGCACGTAGCTATACAAAAATTGGGTGTGACACACGCTCCATCACAACATGGCACACAACACTACAACAAATAAACAAACTTGATGCAATTAGCAACACTGCACCATCATCATCATGCACGTAAATTGATAAATATTGGTACGTTTTTCGCATTGGTCGATGTCCCAACCATTGAAAACATAATCGCGTTGAGAGTTTGAATCAACGCATGAACGATTAGGATATAGCGAATGAGAGACCCAAAAAACACAAGTGTGAATATAATAAATAAATAATTTAACATTTTAATCTACGGAGTATCTAATTAGTTTTATACATATTTGATCGTTTGGTTTGGACCAAGCTAGAACAAGAAGAGGTCTAATTAAGTGGTAATGGCGAGCACATGGTTGCATGTAAACCGGGCACACGTGTCAGCTACTGTGCAAACGTGTCGTCTGCATGCTGCGTTATCCCATTGTCTATCTCTTCCTCCCTCCTGCACCATTATCGTGTTTTTACCAATTATTATATTTATCTTTCCTTTCAATTATTGTTTCTTTAGGCATCCAAACATTATTTTATAACAATTATACGACTCCTTTTGTTTTACTACATCATATTGTCAAATTGCTGCATTGACGTAATAAAGTTCACTGTAATCATTTTCTTATTGGATACGATGAAATGCGATATGATATGTATATATAGGCAGGGCAGGTACCCTAGATGCACATAAATGTAGATAATTTTTTAAAACATATTGTGGAAGTTCTGAATTTTTTTTCATAATTTTTGTTGGTGTTCGTAGTAAATTATTTCTTCCTATAAAATTTAAAATTATTATCTCTTGAAATATCAATAGACCAAAATCATATATGTTTTTTATATTTTTCGTTGATTCGAAAATTTGGTGAATGTTCTATCCGTTAACTATTTTATTTTAAAATTAAATTATTTGGGTTGTAAAATCTAGATTACCTCTTGATTACATGAGTTTACAGATTTGTGTATATATGATCAATTTTTCTTTTGTCGACGTGTATATATGATCAACCAAGTCGTTGATTAATGGAGTACTTAAAAATGTAAAAATAAATGCCAGCTTTTGAAGCACGTATTTTGTCTCCGGGTCACGTCATGCATTCGG
>OVAF01003757.1:0-11478 GCA_900406245.1 Odontarrhena argentea
CAACGCAAAAGCCTCTTTGCGTCGACTTTGCGTCGCATATTGCCGACGCAACTGAGCTCCATTCTTGTAGTGGTAAAAAAATAATTTAATTTAAAATATATATATAAGGTAAATAAAGATTATGTGATGTATATGTACTTAAGGAGCGGAAATATAAGTACGAAATTGTCTCTTTACATATATATTGCATATAGATAATATACTTACAATTAATTTTTCAACTGGCCAATTTGATATCTAAAGTTAAGTTTATACCCATGATTAATCAATTATATAGGGGAGAACGACCAATTAGTACCCAACTATTCTCAGATGTGCTAATTAGTACCTCCACTTTTGCCGTGTTCCATTACGTACCTCAACTACGCAAAATCCTACTATAGGTACCTGTACTTCTTGAAATTTGTCCAAACCAACCTCTCTCCCTCAAATCAATTTTTAATTTCCAACTTTTCCCTTAACTTTCTTCTTTAAATCAATTTGTTTTTATAATTTAAACAAAACCTAGAAATAAATATTTTAAAAATACAAAAAATATTAAATAAATTTTAAAATGTTTTATAATATTTTATAGATTTTTAGGGTTTATAATCTAAGGTTTATGATTCAAACCCTAAATCCTAAAATTATAAACACTAAAAAATTGTTTTGAACCTTAAACCCCTAAAATATAAACCCTAAAACTTTTAGAGTTTAACCTAAATACTTATTAAACACTAAAACTCAACCCTAAAAATTTATAACCAATAATCCTAAATTTATAACCGAGATGTTTTAAATTTTTTTGATTTAGGGTTGAATTTTTTTAGGTTGGAGTTATATTTCTGATAAGTATTTAGGTTCAAGTTTTAAGGTTTTAGGGTTTATATTCTATGGATTTATGGCTTAAAACTCATTTTAAGGTTTAGAATTTTAGGGTTTAGGGTTATAATTCAAAATCTTAGATTTTAAGGTCTAAAACCATATAAAATATTATAAAACATTTAAAAATATATTTTCTAATTTTTTCATTTTGTAATCATTTATTTTTGATTTTTATGTAAAAGGTAAGAAAATTTGATTTGAGTGAGAATGTTGAGGGTAAAATTGGAATTTCATAATTAGTTTTACACGTTCATGTATTAAAATGGCAAAAAATAATGAGTTTGTGTATTAATCTGGCAAAACATTAACTTGGTGTATTGATATGACAACGTTAACAATTCGTGTATTTTTCTGACAAAAATTAAATAGTTGGTGTATTTTTTAGAGTTTTCCCCTTATTATAACAATCATATATATAAAAAACAAAGAGGAGTTTTTCTAACCTTATGCCATGTGGCAATATAGAAATCATATATATATATATATATATATATATATATATATATATATANATATATATATATATATATATAAAACAAAGATGAGCTTTTCTAACCTTATGCCATGTAGCATTATAAAAAAACAAAATTCTCTCATATACCATTTTAGATGGGCAACTTCTTAAAAATACCTTTTCTTATCTTAAAAATACTCGTTTTCTGGATTTAGGGTTCATTTAAGGTTTATGGTTTAGAGTTTAGGTTTACAAATTTATAGAGTTAATGTTTAGTGTTTAATAACTCTGTGGGTTTAAGGTTTAAGATTTTAGGGATGTTAGAGTCAAAACCTTATTTAGAATTCAGGGTTTAAGTCCTAAATTCTAAAGCCCTATAAAACATTATAAAATATTGAAAATAGTAATTTTATTTTAAATTGATATATGTTAAAAATATAGATCCTAAAAATTATAGTTTTTCTGAAAAGTGTACCTTTAAATTGATAGTTTTGAAATTACCCCTATACAAAAAGACATGTACTATTACCTTATTTTTTTTTTTAAAAAGTGATTGTAAATATCTATTGTTCTTTCCTTTTATATGTTGTAAATAAGATACATGTGTCAACTTTAACCATTCTTCAATAATTTAGATTTAATGTTTCAATTCATTGCTAACTCTTGGTCCATGAGTTAACCATTAAAAAAAGAGAATAGAACTCGAATGACACACACTTATCCAAAAACTACTAGATTAACACACCCAAAATGAAATGGACTAGAATGACGCACATTCATTGTGAAATGTCTAAAAACCCAATTTGATATTTTTAAATTATTTTTTGCCATTTAGACTTTTCGTAATCAAATTAAACTCTGTCAAAACTAAAAAAGTCTGTCATAAATAAAAAATTCTATCATAAAAAAATTGAAAATAAAATAAATTAAAATAATACTACTTTTATTTTATTATTAAAAATTCAGAATTATACAAAATGAAAGAAAATAATACCAATTTTATTTAATACTAATTTTATTTTATAAAAATAACCAAAAAGTAGATTCTACTTAGAATGTTAATTTTGAAATTTCTGAATTGTACACAATCTGAGAAAATAATACTACTCTGATTTAATAAAAAAAAGAAAAATTGATTATAGTTACAATATCACATTAAAAGTATTAATTTACACATTATATTTTGAACATTATTTTTAAAGATTCTGACTAATACAAGTTTTAAAAAATCTTATTCAATCATTCTTGGACATGGATTCTATTTTTAACCTTCTTAAAAAAAAATTCAAATAAATTTCAAAAGTAAAATTGAAACTAGTTCCAATAAAAAAAGAAAAGCAATTTGCTTTGATAACTTAACTAAAATTTAGTACTCGGAGATCAAATAAATTATTACACCGAAACAATGCTAATCTTTCAGTTGTGAACTAGTTGATTGCATCTCGAACAAGGACCTTATCTTCTTGGTTGGGTTTTGGTCCATTGCTTTCTCTAAAGTTGTTTTTCTTTCTACCTCAAGAAACTTTTCCATTCCACGTGTTAGATTGGTTTTCATTGCCATTACATCACTTACTCGGTCGACAAAACCCTCAAATTATAATTTAATCATATCTCGTCTAACAAACGTACAACTGACAAACTTCTAGAAATCGAAAGCACAAGGTTTAATGACTCTCCAATGTTACTTGTCATGAGTATAACATTTTTCAATACGAAAAAAGTTTGTCATAAACAAAAACATCTGTCATAAAAAATCTGTCACCAAATAAAGTGTTATTGTGGTCCGAAAATAGTATGTCGTCACATACTAGTAAAAAACAAAACTGCCATAACTACCAAAAAAACCTATCACCATATAAAGTGTCATTCTAGTCATTTAAAACTAATCATTTTGCATATTAGACTTTTTAAAAGTTTGCCATCATAGGGATGTTCAATAAGAAAAAAAAAAAAATTGTCACGATAAAAACAATTTGTCACAAATTTTGAAAATTTTCCAAAAATACTGTCGTTTAAAAGAAAGTATGTGCCTTCATTTCACAAATGAAAATAAAAGTCTATGACACTAGTAAAATTTTCGAGAAAAAATTAAAAAAACTTGTCATTTTTAAAAAAGTTTGTCACCACGTGTGACAGAATAATAAAATCTATCGGACATTGGATAAAATTTACGAAAATATTACTAACTTACCTAAAAAAAAGAAAAACTTTTACCACCCCGAAAGTCTGCCACCAAATGCACGACAGACTTTTATAGTAGCAAATCTCTAAATATCTCGACTTTTTATTTTTCTAACAAAAAATTGATTGACATTTGTTGTAAATACAGCTTTTGTAACAAACGGGTACTGAGAACAAGATAAACATTTATAAATATTTTTCCCTCTAAATATTAAGATATTAAACTAGTATTTTTCACAAAAATGAGTTAATACTAACACCAAACATAATCGAAAGAAGTCCTAGTGAACACCACAACTCTTAACTTTATAAATATTTAAATAGTCATATTCGCCTATCAGTTCCATAGCTAACAAAATATAAACGGTTCTTGAAATCTTAAATCCATTCTTCACTCAACAGATAATTTTTTTTTTTTTTAAATGAATCCGATTGGTACTTTATAATTAAAGACATTGGAATGATTGCTACCATTTTAAATTTTAATGGTGAAAAAATTAAAATGTGAAACGATTAATTCAATCTTTGAAACGATTTTAATATTTATTATATTTACGAATAATTGATTATTTTTACATAAATCATAATCTATAAGTTTGATCATCATACATTTTGTGGGGGTCGGATTCCACCCCCTAGATTAATAGCACGAAACTACTAAGTGTTTCTCGTGGAAACAAGTAGGGTCCACACTTCGCATAGCTAAGACAATGGGAACCACCTTGGAACGTTACCCACAAACTAAGTTTCGATCCACATTCGGGGTTGGATAACATCAACCAACCTGGGGGACCCGCTTCAACACATACACCATCTAGCTCGAACGGACCAACTTGCACCCACATGCCAAAACTCGTCTACGGGTCCCACCAATAGTTTGGAGCTCGCGGGAAGCACACTATCTCCTTCCCGCGTGCCAAAACATAGTAATGTGGGTCTTGATTCAATCTTGGAGCCTGCCCGCGGCCGGAAGCTAACATCTTCCTTCCCGCGGGTGAAACATGCACAAGTGGGTCCCGACTCAAGTTTGGAACCCGTGGGAAGCTACCATCACAAACGGCTAAGTGTGGGTCGTTATGTGCAAGGTTGCCTTATGGGTCCCGACGAGTCCAATGGTTTAGTTCTTACAAGAACTAGTGATTCATAAAGTCTAAATGCTCATGCATTCGATACAATACAACCCACGAGATTATCCTGACAATCCGTGGGCCCAGAGACACTCATATGCAGCTAACAAGTCCAAACCTTCGGTGCAGGCCCAGTATCCGAGCCAAGCCTTCAAGGAAGACTCCGTCAGTAGCACGGCGAATATCCGAGACATCTCTAAGAAAACGAAAGTTTTTCATTTGAGCGAGGACGAAATGGAAACTTTCCAGTTCTTGCCGGCAAACTGGAAATGTCCCTGAAGAGCATCAAGACGCAAACGAAAATGCGGCACACGATGAAGAAAGCCCTAAGACGGTAAATTAGGATTATAAATAAGTCTAGGATCTTAGTCTTAGACGATCTCTTAGTTTCTGCGGTCTAGAACAATAGCTCTAGGGTTTGAGTCTTGAAACCTTGTATTCTCTTTAGTTATATCAATAAATGACCCCACTTTCCTCCATTGTTTTGTTCTTATTCTTGTAAGTGATTCATACATAAAAAGAGTTTACATTTCCTTAAAAATTACGTTTCACAAATTTTTGGTTGTGGGAGTTTTGGCCAAACACATATGTAAGTAAATTGTATAATTGTAATAATATATGATACTAAAACTCGCATTACTTTCTAGTAGTATTTATGATAGTACTAGATTATAGTATCTTTTGTGCTTTTACTAATAATTAAGAAGGTTCCCAAATATTTGTTTTTATAACATATGACAGGATTCAACTAGGTGAAGGCGATGTCCGAACAAAAAACAAAAACCTAAATTTCAGTGTCTTTCTTGAAATGATGAATAGAAAAATAAGATATTAATATAAGTAAATTAAATGTGTATAATAGTATATCTTATCAATTTCATAGAGTACAAAAAAACCAAATAGATATTTTGCCTTTTAAAATTGATAAAGAAAACAGCAACGCCACATTTCCAACATCGGTCGTTTTAGCTCATCGGACCTCTAAAATTATAATATTTTGTTATGGAATAATTTTAATATATTATGACACGTCCAAGTAAAGAGTAAATGCTCCTCCTCTCTCATAGTCAATATATATAATATTTCGTCGCATGCACATGCATTTGTGCCTTCTATTTGTTTAATTAAGTACACTGTACTGTGAATCTTGTGATAATACATCATCATTGCCTCCTGTTTTTCTCCATCCGAAATTTATTTCAAACACCAATTATACAAGTTAGACACAAAAAGCCAGCAGACAACCATTCCTCAGTCCAAAAAACGATCGAATATAAGATTCGCCGGAGCCAAAAAATTTAAACTCGACGAAAGCAGAACTTGAAATAAACAGACAAGCTACACTATTTACCTTGAAATGTTGTAGGACCAATTAAGATTTTACTATTGGAAAATCTAAAGATTTATCGGTGAGATAGAGACATCCATGTTTTGTTATTATACCATTAAAAGCCTCGGTTATTTTTTTGTTTCCATTTTCTCATCGATGAGAACGACGTCTAAGGGTTTGACTCCTCACTCATGCTTGGCTAATGCAATTAGCAAGACAAAAAAAAAAAAAAAGTTATTTCTCCATTTCGAAAGAGTGACTAAGAACTGCCTCCCTCTCTTGCTCATCATGAAGACTCCTTCAAGTGGGTAATAAATGGCAAGAAGCTCAACAAATTCTCCTTTGCTCAAACTTGGGAAGTATTAAGACCGAGAGATTCTGTAAAGTCTTGGACTAACACTGTTTGGTTCAAAGGGGTAAGGCCTTCTCACGCGTTTCTCCTATGGACTGCAAATAAAGATAGGCTCCCAACAAGACAGAGACTTCTTTCTTGAGGGATTCATACAACGGGACTCTGTTGTTTTTGTGCTAATCAGATTGAGTCTCGAGATCACCTCTTCCTTCAATGTGATTTCACTCTGCAGATATTGTCCTTGGTACGAACAAGACTAAGGATCACCTCTAATACCCCCTCAGATTGGCAAGGCCTGCTCCTTTGGATGACTACACACATGCCAACTTCTCCAAAGCTTCTCCAGTTATTAGTGGCCCATGCTATGGTCTACTATGTGTGGAAGTAGCAAAACAACTTACTCCACAACTCTCAATCTGTCACTCCCTCAGTTCCCTTCCGAGAAATTGATCGACAGGTTAAGATCACAATCACCTCAAGAAGACATCGAAAACATTTCAGGGATCTAATGGAATTCTGGATAAATTATAAAGGACACTGTTCCAACCTTAGGAAGCCTTGTTTTTTATTCTTTTTTGGCAAGGTATCTTTTGTAATAGGTTAAGCTTTGTAAAACCACACATTTTCTTATGAATATTAACATACTTAGCAAAAAAAAAAAAAAAAAAAAGAGGGACTAAGAAAAAAGAAGAGNGAAAAAAGAAGAGTGAAATGATTTTGAGGAACAAAGGGGTAGGAAAATTTCCCATGACCCCATTATTTCAGTCCACAAGGGATGATAACACAAAGCTTGAAAACATAGCTGAGAGCTGATATACTTTAAGTACATACTTGGTACTTCAAGGTGTTGGTAACATCATTGAATCAAAGAAGTACAAAGAAAGAAGAGTGACTAATCAAAAACATAAGTCTGGGAGAGAGTACCAAAAAGCCAAAAAGGTTGTGTTGGTAAGCATAGTTTGGGAATGAGTTTGGAAGATCTTTGGCGTTGTGAACGTAGATGAGACCCAATAGGGATGGCTTATGGCTTATGGTTTATGTGGAAAATTTGTGGGCTTGAATCTATAAAGTTTTAAAAGTCTACGGAGAATTACATGGTTGTTTGTTTCTGGTTGGAATTGCAAAAGTATGGATTACTCGTTGAACATGTCAAGTGCAATACTCTAAGGGAAGGTAAGTTACTGCGTTCTCAAATCTCTTTCATATTCTTTGTTCTCTGTTTAAGACCTTTTGGAAGAGTCTCCTTGTAGGCTTGCGGGGGTAGGTTTCAAGCAGAGACCTCTTCCAAGTTCTCTGCGACTGACTGATTAGCTTGTCTTGCTTAACGGACCACTCAAGAAAGTTTGTGAGCTAGCATGATGCTCATGGTGTCCATGCTCGTAGCTCATGGAGGATTGGCGGTCTTGTCGCCTCCATCGTTCGGTGGGGTCCGCTTGGATTCATGTGCCTGGCTATTGATGTTGTTTCCACCACCTGGTGGGGTCACCTGGGATCCGTCAAGATTGAGTTGTTGATCAAGATTGTTGCCTTCAACTATGTTTTAGAATTACATGCCATTATTCGTGTGGAGCAATTGATGAGGTCCCCATAGTCGACACCAAATTGTGTGAGCGAGAATTCACAAAATCAATACTTGTCAAAAAAAATTTTTATGGATCGTCGACTCTTCTTGTAGGATTTGCTTGTGACTTAAGAGAAAGAAAACAAGGAGGAAGGCATGGCCGTCTTTATTGATAAGAGATTGAATTCTTAAGTTACAAGATGCTAAGGACTCGAGAGATTCTGAAATTTCAAGATGATCTAAGACTAAGACCATACATACTATTTTATACTCCTAACTAAACCACCTTGGGTTGAGCATTTCCTTTCATTGTGGGCCACCTTCCATTTTCTTCTTGATAGACTTTGGGAAGATTTCCAGTTAATTGGTAGACTTTAGGATAGTTTCCATTTTGCCGGTGACACTGCAAAATAACGATCCTCCGAATCAGGGTAAGCAAGAAGACAACCAAAAGCAACAAGGGATCAGGAGAAGAATAAACATTAAGGGTCATAGTATTGAGTCAACACGGTCTCAATGATTAAAGCAAAAGGCCAAAGTAAGCTTAAGTTGGTCGCAACCATCCCAACTCCCTAACGACCCACTAAGTTTCAAAGAAAAGGACATCATTAGTTTTAAAATTAATTGTAAAAGCTAAATGTAAAGGAGTGCAACGTCTCCAAAGTGCTAATTGACAGATGAAACTCAGTTGATGTGATTTGTCACGAGACGTTTAAAATAACGGAGGTTAACATGCTGAACATAAATCCTACCTCAAGGTCATTGAAAAGTTTCTCGGGCGACATCGCACTAACTATTGTAACAATCAAATTACTAGTATGGGCATGCGACGTGACTAAGGTAGTAGAATTTTCGGTTGTGGATTACCCTACGATCACTACAAGAAATATGAGTTTTAATAGCAGACAAGCATAGCATTTGTTTCGGTTGTGCTATGGTTGACATACCTCTAGTTTTTACATAGCGTTTGTTTATGTAAAACGCTATGATAGAGTGTCAGATGTTAAAAACAAAAGTATGTGTCTCATTTTTAATGTAACGGGTTATGTTTAATAGCAGAACATAATTGAAAACGTTATGTAAGTGTTAAGCGGTAAAACAAAAATAGAGCCGCGACACTTAGAAAAAAAATAGGCTCGAAACCAAAGTGTTATTCCCTCTTCTCTTTGGCTTCATTTTGCTCGATTATCACAGTCTCTGTCTTTTCCCACTCTTTCCCAGAAAAATTTCAGCGGGAATACACTATCTCTTTGGCTCCAATTTGCTCTATTCTCACTAATTCATTCCAGATTCTGCTCCAATTTCTCACAAACTGGGTTTTATACTATCTCTTTTTTCGGACAAAACTCACTCGATCCCTTTCACTCAATTTCTCTGCTTGAATCTCTCACTCAATTTCTCTGCTTGAATTTCTATGTGTATACGGATGCTAGTCGATTGGTGTTGAACGAAGTTACATACGGTATGTCAATTTTGGGGTTCGACTATCTACTGGTTTTAGGGTTCCTGAAAGTTTGTAATTGATTTAAGTCGTTTATTATATGCGTTTGCAGGTTGATTCCAGCGTATTAGCTGCAGTTAAAGGTATGCTAAATTGTTAGGTTTTCAATTTGGGTTTTCGATTTGGGGATAATTTCATGACTATAAGTTTCCATTGTTTTTTTCGGTTTTTTAGAGAGCTTTCGGGTCTATCACTTGAGTACAATCTTTAGTGCATATTACATAAGGTAATTAATTTATTCGTTTTGAAGGATTGATTTCTGGATGATCTGTTGAATATTCTTATTGAGTTATAAATTCTTGTATATGTCATGATATTGACAGTCTAGATTTGTCTGAAACTTCGTTGAATCTTCTTAATCAGTTATGTTTTATACATATGTCTTATATATGAAACTCTTTTCTCATATGTATATCTCGTGGAACTGTGGTGTTTTTGTGAGATGGACAAGTCTTGGGTTTGGCTTCCAAGGTATGTGTCTTGCATAAATTTCTTTTGATTTCAAATGTACACAAACTAGTTTTGATTGTTACATGTTTATTGACTTACAGGGCTAGCCTTGAGTATAAGCAAGGTGCAAGTTCTTTTATTTCTGAATCAGCTAAACGTTTGGGTAATCCTGAAGAAATGTTCAGTCCATGTGTGGTTTGCCGCAATCTATGCCATCACTCTAGAGATTTAATATAGGATCATCTAGTTATTAAGGGAATGGATCAGAAATATAAGAGGAAGACATGTTGGAGTAAGCATGGGGAATTAAATAACTACAACACAGCTGATGAAGCCAGTCCTGAATTTGAAGCTCTTAACTTGTTTAGAACATCTTTTGAGGGTGAAGGAAAGCCACCTTCTGAAATTCTCAATGAAGAACAAACACAGGAGGTTGAAAGTAAGGAAGAATCAGAGTTTAGGAAGAAGTTAGAGGATGCTGAAACTCCACTCTACTCGAGTTGTTCTAATCACACGAAAGTTTCTGCAATTATGGGCCTTTATCGTATCAAAGTGAAGAGTGGGATGTCAGAGAACTACTTTGATCAGCTTCTGAATATTGTTCATGACATGCTGCCCCAAGACAATGTTCTTCCAACATCGACATATGAGATGAAGAAATTCTTGAAGATATTTGGGTTTGGGTATGATGTTATTCATGCTTGTAAGAATGATTGTATCCTTTACCGGAAGAAATATGAGAATATGGAAAGCTGTCCAAGGTGTAATGCCTCGAGATGGGAAAGGGATAAGCACAGTGGTGAAGAAAAGAAGGGGGTTCCAGCTAAGGTACTTAGGTATTTCCCCATCACGGACATATTCAAGCGGATGTTTAGATCACAAAGAATTGCAGAAAATTTGCAATGGCATTTAAACAATGCTTCTGAAGATGGTACCATGAGGCACCCGGTGGACTCTATAACATGGAAGCAAGTTAACACTAAGTGGCCTCAGTTTGCTGCTGAACCAAGAAACCTGAGGCTTGGGCTATCAACTGATGGGATGAATCCTTTTTCTATTCAAAACAGGTTGATGATGTCTCCAGGTCTGAATCTACTGAAGTAAGCAAAGAAAGCAAAGAAGGAACTAGGTGTCAAATAGTGGATTGGTTTTCAGAGGAAGAGGTTGTGGTGGGAGAAGGGGAATTCTGTGATATTGATCCAGTGTACAAGATTGGTCGAATCCCACTTGGTCCTAATGCTGCAGCTATTTATTTGAAGTCTGCAACAGTAACAGAAGCATATCTCTGGAGGCCTACCCTAAATGCATCTTCAGTTGGCCAAGCAGTGGGTACCAAAATTGCATGGCCAGTTGATAAGGTCATCTTAGACACTGATTCAAACTCAGCTGACATAAATACTACCCCCTCGGTAAAGTACTCATCATCTTGGTATATTTTATGATTCATGATATGTGCCTTTATGAATGACTGATATTATATTTATGCATGACTATGTAGAATATGAATGAATCACTGGATAAGATCCGCATCCTTGATTGGATTTCAACTGATACAGTTGTTGCTGAGGGTCGATTGTGTTCAACAGAACGAAAAGAAATGGCAACAATATTCCTCTAGGTCCTAATGCTGCAGTTGTGATTGTTGAGATGGTGGTTAA
>OVAF01003758.1:0-11475 GCA_900406245.1 Odontarrhena argentea
TTAGTACTATCTATAAATAAATTTATAATATGTACATAAGCTGCTATGCATAAATATCCAAAAACAACGACAAAACATGCCAGATTTGTGGCCTCAATTTAGGAGAAAAGAAAAAAAACAAAAAAGACAGACCAAAACCATGATAATTTAAATTATAATAATATTTTTCTAAACTAATTAAAATTTTAATATAGAGAAAGAGATAGAATTAAAACATGTACCAGCATGACGAACTGCTTGATGAAGCTCTAAGCTTTCAAGCTTAGGGAAAACCTCCCCACACTGTGGACATGCACATATTCTTGGTGCTACTGGATACCTACAACATCATCATACATCAAATTATTCACATAGTCTTAAAAAAATATTCACATAATTAAGGTATGATTTTAGTAAATTAAACGGACATATGAAAAAAAAAAAAATCTAAATCAGAATTTGTAGTATGGTGTCTTAAACTAGTGTCGTCAATGTGTTCGAAGTCAAAATAATGGATAATATTATTGACAAAAACAAAAACAAAACAATCCGAAAAAAATCAAATTGTAAACCAGATTCTCCATTTCTATGTAATATTATACGATCATATTTTATATCTCCGCATGGTACGGGAAAATCACCTAGTTCACAAAGTATCTAAAATAGTAATTCGGAATTCTAGTATAATAAAATGCTGAGTTTAAGAAAAAGTTTAAGAACCTGCTTGGATCAACGATCATGTGGCACTCATAGCAACCGGAGAGTTTTCTAAAGTGCATCGATTTAGAAGATGAATATGATGCATAAGCGCCACAACCGTTGGATCTAACCGAAGTAGATCCACGGTTGACGGGTTTTCTGGTTAATAGCCCAGCTTCTTGACCAAGATTACTACTCTCGGGAGAGTGATCGGATCGATGAATGACCCGAGCATTCCCATAAATAACATCACTGAATTTACAAAGAGAGGAGCCACAAAAAGCAGATGATGTGAGTGGTACTTGATCATTAGTAATCTTTGATGGGTCGTGTACTCGTGGCCCTTCGATTTGTTTGCAACTTAGGAGATTCTTTATTTGACTCCATGACGATGACGATGATGACGATGATACTGTCTTTTGTTTTAGCTTTTGTGTTTGTTTTTGAGTCTGAGGTGGTGGGGGAGTTTTCTTTTTCTGGTTCTTCTTCTTCTTTGTGTCTGAAGATGAACGCGTTTTCGACTTGGTTTGCTCCGGTATGAAAGGGAGAGGAGCCATGAAACAGAGAGAATATCGAGGAGAGTAGAAATAGAATTGAAAATTAGATTACAATGTCTCTAATATATAGTATAAAATATACATATAAGGATAGAGAGATAGGTGGAGTAATGTTTGTTGTTATGCTTATGTTTTTGGTGGGAAGGGATCCGAGAAGACAAAGTGATCCAGTGGAATCAAACTGTCCATTTAACAAATCCAAAGTTAAAAGACTGTCTCAAATTATTTGTAAGTCATCTATCCTCAAAAGATTTTTCATATATCTCTATTTATTATGATAAAATTATTTTTTAATTAATAGTACGCTCCCAATATATCTATGTTATATAAAAGATTCTGGACTTTAGATCGATTCGTACATCCTCTCAGTCCGGGATCAGAGTATGTTATATGGTTCTGTCCCAAGAGCTACTCGAAATAACGGCATCTAGACTTTGTATGAGATCTTTACTAGTTGAGTTATTGAATCTTAGTTATATATAAATTCTTTTCAAAATAATTCATGTTCGACTACTCCACTTGCACGTGTTAAAAAATTGTCAAGCCAACATAAAAGCACCGCACAACGGGCATCTCGTTGGTGGAAGGGATTTTTTTGTGGAAGGAAAAGTCTTGTCAGTCCTATCTTTCGACGATCTTGCAAAACCGGTAAAAGCATTTCTAACACTTAGGTTTCAGAAGCCAAACTTTCTGAGCCGGCCCCAAGGTTCTGACGATTCACTTAGGCATGTAGGTCTACCAAGTACCGAGCATAAGTCCGAACAAGTACCAATGGGTATTTTCACTCTAAATGAACCTCAATTTGATCCAAACATAGATATAGATCATGTGCATATATATCCATGATTTGATTATCTTCATTGTAAAGTATGAATTCCGAGCTACAATAACTTTATTTACTAGTTAAGGAAACGTATTATATAGTGATAGTTTTATTCGCATCCAACCATACAAAACGTTGACACAGATCCAGATTTAGATTTGGGTTTAGTGGCAATATACTTCCTCTCGTCATAAAGAACCAAATCAATTATTTTTATTGGAGTAGGTTGAATACAAACCATAATAATATATATATATATGGCATTAACAATATAGTGGAGTTGGCCACCATTCTATTTGGCCTTTTCCATATTATTATGACCAATATGCAAAGATTAGAAAGTAACCAAGTATAAGAAGATAAAAAAACCATACATAAAAATAAACATCGCCCAACCCTATTCTACAAAACTTGATCGATCGAATCCATTTAAACAAGCAAAACAAAAAAAAATTCAAATATTGCGCCAAACAAACTATATAATTAAATTATTGAATTACATACAACTTATCTTTGTTTATTATATTAATCAAACACAACCTATCAAAAATATTTAAAAATAATCATTATGTGGTACCCCGAGTGGTTAAAAGTTCACTGCTAATGTCATTCTTTGGCAGAGTTTGAGCCCTTCCTACTACGATCACAAATCATCTTTGAGTGGTAACGGTTTTACGATCACTCTTGGGATTCCCTTGAGTACATTCTATCAAGTTAAAGTTATAGACGTCATAAAGATAAAAAGACAAGCGAAAGAGACCATAGTATAAAACATATATACGGTACAATACTTTGGTTTATTGACTTATTGTGAAGGTCAAGTCAGCATCATTACATGCATACATCTTATGTAACTATTCATTAGCAAACGAATGGAGGGTTAATTTTGTTAAAACCAAAAGGATAAACGTAATTGACTAACTCGCTTAATTCCCGAGTCAATAATTTTTTCATAGAAAAAATGAGTGTAAGTATTGGATTATGATGTGGATTAACATTTCTGATACATAAAGTTATCATGCTTTAGATGATGATTAAATATTCAATAACTTCCAATATGTTTGGAGAAAATCACTTGTAGTTGGTTATCTAATTAGACCAAATTAGACAACCAATAATTTCATACTAATATTAGTATAACAGATCATATATATAAAACATATATATGATGATAACAAGAATATGAACATGTAATGCTTTTAGCAAAATGTGTGTACGTTGGAAATTAAACAAGGACATATTTGTGAATTTTCCATCCATCATTGAAACTTATATATGATTTTCTTTATTAAATTATGAACTATAGTCTACTTGGGTCCAAAAATATAATGGTACATAATACCCAAAAATATATGGTAATAAATGAAAAAGAAGAAGAAGTAATAAGATAGTAATTATGTGGTAACTACAAAGCTACTCGAAGAAGGTGCGCTTTGAAGCAAAAGTTCAAGTAAAAGAAGCCAAAGAGAATTTAGTAATACATAGTTGATCCATCGGCACATACACACACACATTGAGATTATAAAGTGACATAGTGGCCCTCGTGATATTGCCGCAAAACATGGCCTCTTCTCACATGTCTTTATTATCTTTATTCTCTTGTCTCTACCTTCTCTTTGTAGATCCTTTTTTACGTATATGCATATGTTTATATATATTTTGTAATATATTATACAAAACTACCCACTCACTTTTATATACATGCGTTTACACATGTGTCCACTTCATTACACGGAGCTTGAATAAAGGGTTTTTATGTTCAAAGTCTTTCTTACAAAGATTATGGTAAGCATATAAAATATGCATAAGTTTTGTGTTATTGTTTTTATATGCATAAGTTTTGTGTTATTTGTTGTGACATGATTACTCAAACTTAGCGTCATGGTTTGGTTGTGAGCTACCAGCTGGTGTATATCATGAATATTAAATTGTTTAGAGAGTTCTAATGGAGAACATGAAATATGTAATTAGGTTTCTTTGTATATCATGAATATTAAACTGTTTAGAGAATTCTTTTGAGAATTAAAGAGGAGCCCTAAGCCCATGTCCCTCTTGCCCAACATTAGAGCTGGCCCGGGGAAGATCCATTTCAATTGACGTTATAATATATGATCTTCCCATTAGTCTATAGACTCTCTACTATAGGCATACGAGGACCATCTAAAAGTTATATGGTTTGAAAGCAATCAGTGTTAAAAAAAACTCTAGACAGTAAGTAGGTGGTAATCTTTAATCTAGTGCCTAGAACGTACGTCTAATCGGAGCCAACATTCCGTAGGCGGAATAAGCGTCAACAAAAAAAAAAAGGGAGAATTACAAATCTACCACTTTTATAATAACATTTTTTAAATCTACCATTTGGGAAGGAATATTTTTAAATGTACCATCCCTTCCTATTTCAAAAGACAAACATGCCCTTTTCTAATATTTTTTTTTTTCTTCTTCCTCCTTCCCCTTCCTTCTTCTCCCTTCATCATCTTCCTCCTCCTTCTTCCTCATTCCTTCTCCATTTTCATAGATTTTCATCATAGGTTTTCATAGTTTTTCATCATTCATCATCTTTCATCTGCATCCTCCTTCTTTCAAATCCGAAAAATTAAATCTAAATTTTGTGAATTTGTATTTAGTTCATATACAATCTTCTTCTTATTCTTCTTCTTCGATCCTTCTTCCTCCTTCTTATTTCTTCTCTTAAATCTCTGACCTTCATGCTCATCCACAACCAAAAGAATTTCAAATATGAAAATTTTCAGATCTGGAATCTGGAAAATCTCAAATCTGAGATTTATCACGTTTTATAAATTTTTTATAAAGTTTTATAAGGTTTGTCTCTGTTAACGAAAATTTACAAAACATTTATAAGATTTTATAAAGATTTTTATAAGGTTTTATAAGGTTTATCTGACCTTTGAAAACCATATAAATTTATAAAGAAAGTTTATAAAATCTTTTAAATGCTTACTAAATGTTACAAACCTTACAAAACAATTTTATAAACCAACTTATAAAATCTTATAAAAACCTTAGAAATCTAAAACCTTTTATAAAAAAGTATATAAAACATTATAAAACCTTATAAAAATTCGTGATATAGAGAAATGTTCAGAGAAAGAGGGACATAGAAAGACAAAGAGATTGAAAGTTCAAGTTTAGTACCTTATGATTGTCAATTTTGAATGATTTATAAGTTTAATCTTTGATTTGAGGTTTTAAATCTCAAATATGAAATTTGAGATTTCAGATCTAAAATCTCAAAAACTGAGATTTTTTTGTTGAAGGTGAAGAACTAGAGAAGAAGAAGAACGAAATCAATTTGAAGAAGGTGAAGAGAACGAGATGTGAAGAATAATCAAATTTTAGAAATTTTTGTGAAGGGGAAGAAGATAGAGAAGAAAAACTTGAAGATAAAGATGAAAAAAAAAAAAAAAAAACGTGAAGAAGAAGAAGCAAGAAAAAAAAAAAAAAAAAAAAAAAAAAAAAAAAAAAAAAAAAAAAAAAAAAAAANGTTTGGGAGGGTATTTTAGGATTATTGAAAAAGGAAGGTGGTAGATTTGAAAAGATTTTCAAACAGTGGTAGAGTTGAAAAGTGGTATTCAAAAGGTGGTATTTCTGACAATTTCTCAAAAAAAAAACAATATATATTACATAAATGTACAATAAAATAAAAAAAATAACATGGTTTACATTTGTTATCGTTATTTTATATTATAATATATCAAATGTATTAATTTATAAATAATAAAATATTTAAGAATATACTATTATAATATAATAATTTTTTTAAACCGTGAAACTAATCGCCACAGTACATGCGAGTCTAGCAACGTCTGGACATCTAAAACGCTTTTTAGAACCATGGAAGCAACATAGAGTATCGTTTGCAAAATTGTATCTATCATCTCTCGCAACCATCTTCCTAATTGGCTACAATATCAATATTCAATTATTAAATTAAATCAAATCCATTTTTCAAAAAAATAGAAAGGGTTAAAACTAATTGTTTATATAAATCAAATATGCATTAAAAAAACAACCAGAGTCATTTTTGGAATAACTCTAGTTTGGAAACATCTCTTCGAAATGCTAATAGATATTATATTTACCTCGTCCTTTGGTAGACAAAATTGTTCTTTACTTCTCCAGGAACTCCAAATATATATGAATCATCGATCAATTTCAGGAAAGAAACTCAAACAATCAAAGCTGTTTTCTTCAGGAAAATTTCTGGATATTCTTCCTTGCGCTTCTTTAGTAAAAGCAAGCCAACTTCAATATGTTGTCAATTATAAATCTGTTATCTCTATATTTTAACATAATATAAATTGTTAATAAAACTAGTCAATCAACCCATTTCTAAAAATAGTTTCCCAGGAGTTTCAAGAGAAGTGAACCACTTTGTATCAATGTTCATACCTGCAATCCTCAACGTCTGGTATAAAAAGTTATAAGAAAATTATGTACCTTACTGTTTACTTTATACACTTTTTACAAATTGAATAAATCGGGTGAAACTTGCTGTTTTCTCCTTGATGTCTTCCATTTAATCAATTCTTGCATTTTTGCTTCATCAAATTTTGCAAAAGGATATAATATAGGATGCTTCTTCTTTTCAACAGTGAAATGTGGTTTAGTTAGAAATGAAGCAGTTCTTTCGACAAAGTGTTAACCCTATCCAAGCTCATTATCCCTAATACGAGAACATTAAGTAAAATTTACTTTAGAAACAAGTGAGCGTATATTAATAAGATAAACATAATGTATGAACTAAATAAACAAATAAGTGAAATTTGACAAAAAAAAAAAAAAAAAAAAAATCNAATTGCAATTAAGTAACACAATGAATAAATGAAATGAGTAAATTACATATTTAAACATTTAATTAATAAGATAGAGAAGTATTGGACTCATGAATATATCATAGTATCAAGGAATCAAATCATTAGGGGAAAAAAATGACAGTCATTAAGTACAATTCTTGAACATATGATCACTGGTTCAGAATAATCTTTTGTTTTCACTAAACATATTTTTTCTAGGTATTCAAAATTTGGCAAACTCTAGTTTGCAAATCAATAATAAACTAACAACACATTGATTACAAATTTGTTGGTGCCCTGATGATGCAGAGGCTGAACCAGAAGTGAAGAAAATTCCTCTTTGGGTAAAGATCAAGAAAGTTCCGCGTAAGCTCTTTTCCTGGAAGGGTTTGAGTTTTTTATCCTCTCCTGTTGGATTACCAAAGAGACTGCATCCAGAAACGGAGTTGTGTTGTAGTTTTGAAGAAGCAAAAATCTTTGTAGAGGTTGATCTGTCAAAACCTCTACCAAAGTCTTGTACTTTCACTTCTAAGCAAGGGGAAGTTTCTGTCATAACATATGAGTATCCATGGGTTCCTCTTAAATGTTCAGGATGTTCTCAATGGGGGCACATCCAAAGGGATTGTAAGAAGGCTACAGTGGTCCAAAGATACAAGAAGGTGGAAAGTAAGAATGAGGACAGCCCTCTCCCTAAGAGGAATGAGGAAAATGCAGTAAATATTTTGGAAAAGAAAGAGCAGCAGGTTAGTGCAGAAGGAATTGATTTGGACATTTCTTTAAAGGGAGCTCAGGTGGTGGCTTCTTCATCTCAATTGGTTGGTAAGCAGACTGATCTGGAACCTTCAAAGAAGTCGGATCAGGAAGTGTGGATAACAGTTACTGGCTCTACAAGGTCTGCAAAGGCTGTGGAGAACCCAGTCATCATCTCCCCCACAAAATATGCTCCTCTGGCTCATCAATTGGAGGATAATGGGGTAGTGGATAAAGAGGATCAAGGTACGAAAGATGAGATGTCGCATGGGAAGGAACTGTCCAACACTGGAGGGAATAAAAAAGGTTCGGAGATGAATAAAAATCAAGACACTGTGCTAAGACAATCTACTAGGACCAATAAAGGTGTGAATAAGTTTCTTAAGGAGTCATTCCCTAAAGCTGGGAAGAGCTCCACAAAAAAGCTCTGATGAAGTGTTTCTTTTGGAATGTTCGTGGTTTCAACCAGACCAGGAAACATTCCATTGTGAAGGAATGGCTGCAAAGTGGTCATTTCAATTTTGGTTGTCTTTTGGAAACAAGAGTGAAGGAGGATAAGTCGGATGCAATTATTTCAAAAAATTTTGCGGATTGGAGTTTTTGTTCCAACTATGAATATCACAATTTAGGAAGAATATGGGTTATTTGGAGGAGTAACACTAGGCTCACGCCTGTATATAAGTCAGATCAGCTCCTCACGGTATCTGTCAAGTTGGAGGAGAGAGTGGAGGAGTTTTTCTGTACTTTTATATATGCCTCAAACCTGGAGTCTGATAGGTCAATCCTATGGAAAGATTTACAGCATCATTCAGGTTCTCCAATGTTTAGTAAGAAACCTTGGACAATTTTTGGGGATTTTAATGAAATCTTGGATGTGGAGGATCATTCCAGTTTTGGTGATCTTCACACAATACCTGATGGTATGAGGGAGTTTCAAGATACCGTCAGGGTCTGTAAGCTGAGAGATCTTTGTTACCAGGGGCCTCATCATACTTGGTGCAACAAAAGAACAATTGGATTAATCTGTAAAAAGATAGATAGGGTGTTGGTAAATGAAGAATGGGATGCTGCTTTCCCAAATTCTTATTCTGTGTTCGAAGCAGGAGGGTGTTCGGATCATGCTCGGTGTAGGATTACACTGGATACTTTGCCAGGTCAAATAAAAAAGCCATTTAAGTTTGTGAATAGTATGGTGGAGCATCCTGGTTTTCTCAGAACAGTGGAGGCGTTCTGGAATGGTACATCAGCTCTTTTTCTGTCTACCTCCACTATTCATAGATTTACTAAGAAGCTTAAAGGGTTGAAGAAGGAGTTAAATTGTCTTGGTAAATCTAGTATGGGGAACATTATCCAAAGAACACAAGAAGCTTGGGAAGATCTCTGTCAAAAACAGACTGTCAATTTGAATGACCCCACGGAAGGAAACATGAATGAGGAATTGCAGGCCTACTCTAGGTGGCATCTCCTGTCTACTGCAGAAGAAAAGTTTTTGAAGCAAAAAGCAAAGGTGCATTGGTTGACGGTGGGAGATAGGAATAATAAGTATTTCCACTCAGCTGCAAAGGAGAGGCAGTCTAGAAACTCTATAAAGGAAATAGTAGGCAGGGATGAACAACTAAAAACTAGTAAAGAAGACATTAAAGCTGAAGCAGTGTCTTTCTTCCAGGATTTTCTCAATGAGGTTCCACACGAGTTTGAAGGTGTCTCTGTGAGTAGGCTGCGTGAGCTCCTTGATTATCGCTGTCCACGGTCTGTTCAGGAAGATTTAATCAGGCCAGTTACTGAACATGAAGTAAAGAAGGTGTTGTTTGGAATGCCAGTAAATAAAGCTCCTGGTCCGGATGGATATACTGTAGAATTTTACAAAGCTGCATGGTCTGTGGTTGGTGAGGATTTCACTGCTGCTATTAGGGCTTTCTTCGCAAATGGTTTTCTCCCAAAAGGAGTGAATTCCACCATTCTGTCCCTAGTTCCAAAGAAAGACCAAGCTAGGGTCATGAAGGATTACCGGCCTATTGCTTGTTGCAATGTTCTGTACAAAGTTATCTCAAAGATCCTTGCAAATCGCCTGAAACCAGTTCTACCAAGTTTTATTTCCTCAAATCAGACCGCTTTTGTCAAAGACAGGCTTCTGGTGGAAAATGTACTCTTGGCCTCTGAATTAGTTAAAGGTTACCATAAAGTTTCAATATCTCAACGATGTGCCATTAAGATTGATATCTCAAAAGCTTTTGACACTGTTCAGTGGACTTTCATTAAGAATATCTTGCTAGCCTTGGGCTTCCCTGAGGGATTTATCTCCTGGATATACATTTGTATCTCAAGTGCCTCTTTCTCTGTCCAAGTTAATGGGGAATTGGCAGGATATTTTCAGAGTAAGAGGGGTTTGCGGCAAGGTTGTTCTCTCTCCCCCTATCTTTTTGTCATCAGTATGAATGTTTTATCCAGACTGCTAGATAATGCTGTCCAGAGTGGGAGATTTGGGTATCATCCTAAGTGTGAAATATTGAAACTGTCTCATTTATGTTTTGCTGATGACCTGATGGTTTTCTCTGATGGGGCTGTGGAGTCAATTCGGGGAATTCTTATGGTTTTTGATGAGTTTGCTAAATGGTCTGGTCTAAGGATTAGTATGGAAAAGTCAACCATATACTTGGCGGGTCATGCTGAGAGTGTTAGAGCTAACATCATTTCACAATTTCCTTTTGACACTGGTTCTTTACCCATACGATATCTTGGTTTGCCTCTCATGTCTAAGAGAATGTCTAAGGCGGATTACCTTCCACTGGTGGAGAAAATTAGAGCAAAGATGAGAAATTGGAAAGCAAGGTATCTCTCATTTGCGGGTCGTTTGGAGCTGATCAAGTCAGTTATCATGAGCTTGGTCAATTTCTGGTCTTCTGCGTTCAGGCTACCTAATAGTTGTTGGGAGGAAATTGAAGGATTGTGTGCTGCTTTTCTCTGGTCTGGTCCCGAGCTAAATCCAAAGCGAGCAAAGGTTTCTTGGAAAGATGTTTGTTTTACTAAAGAAGAAGGGGGTCTGGGAGTGAGGAGTTTAAAGGATGCAAATACTGTCCTGGTTCTCAAACTCATTTGGAGGATTCTTTCAGCTGAGGGGTCTATGTGGGTTGACTGGATAAAAGTGTATTTGATTCAGAAAGCATCATTTTGGTCTCTAAATGCTCACAACACGAAGGGCTCCTGGATTTGGAAGAAGATTCTTTGCTATCGAGATAAAGCTAGGGATTTTCATAAAGTGGAAGTTCAGAATGGTAACATGACCTGGTTTTGGTTTGATGATTGGTGCCAGTTGGGTAGGCTGTGGAGTTTGGTTGGTAGTAGGGGTGTTATTGATCTGGGTATTGGAAAAGACACAAAACTGGTGGACATCCCAGCTGGTAGAAGGCAGAGGAGGCATCGAATCCCTCTTTTAAACCAGGTAGAGGAGGAATTAGAGTCTGCCATTAATCTGAGGAATCATGGGTCTGACAGGCATCTCTGGAGAGCAAATTCAGGGCAGTTTAAGACAGTGTTTTCCTCAAAGGAAACATGGATGCAGATACGAGAACATCATGAGGAGGTGGCCTGGTCAAAAGGGATTTGGTTTTCTCAATCTCTCCCCAAGTATTCATTTATGGCGTGGTTGGCAGTAAGAAATCGTTTATCAACAGGCGACAGGATGAGAGCTTGGGGTAGTGCAGTAAATACAGATTGTGTGTTGTGTTCTGGTCAACTGGAAACAATACATCACTTATTCTTTGATTGTCCTTACTCGTTGGAGGTTTGGGTTCCTTTGGCTGAAGGTCTTATGGGTCAGTCTTTCACATCTAGTTGGGACTCTCTTCTTATT
>OVAF01003759.1:0-11474 GCA_900406245.1 Odontarrhena argentea
TTCCTTGCGATGTACTCCCTTGATTTATAATATATTAGCTTGTTGACCAAAAAAAAAAAAAAAGATAATAATATTTACAACAAAATATGCATAGTAATTATAAAATTGAAAAACAACTTCTAAATAGATATTAAAAAAAAACATAGGTACATTGTAGGGGCTAGTATAATAGTATATTACTCGGTAGATACGTACACGTTAATTTGTTGCCAATAGTCCATAATTAAAGTCAACATTATACAGTACTCATTTTGACAATGGTTAAACATTTCCTCGAATAAGGTAGGCAATAGTACTGACATTATTTCCACGATGCCATTTTTAAACCCCTAATGCAAGTTTAAGAAAAGAGAAATTATTGATTGTATAATACAATTCAATCTCTTCATTTACTGGACGCCATAGTTGAAATGTGTGACAATGTCATGATCATTAATGGATTGGTTTTGTAGATATTTATGGCGAACCAACAAGAGAAAATTTAGATGGGGAAAGATAAAATAGCAATGAGCTAAAGAGTAAAAAATTAAATTCAATCTTTGAGGTTTGTAATATTTATAACAATAATTTAAAAGGTTAAGTACTACAGCTGCTATATTGAAATGGTTTTTTTAAAAAATTCAGAATTATTAATGACATCACTTAATAAAAATGTGGTGTTCTGTTTTCAAAATAAAATTAAATAAAAATGTGGTATTATCCAGACCTAAAAATGTAATTACGTTGTTATTAAATAAGAACGTGCAATAAGCATTGGACCTTGACCTTGACCCTTGCGTAGTTGTATCTGAGTTTGCTTTCCAAATTAAATGAATGGTCATGAAAAAAGTTTCTGATGACCAAAAAAAAAAAAAGATGACCAGAAAAAAGAGTCATGAACAAAGTTTCCTTCTCTTATATCTCTATCTTAAAAATAAAAATAAAAATTGTTCTCATGATATTTTTGGAAAATATTCCGTAAAAGTATTCTGAAATAGTCTCTAATAAATTGTTCATATTAAGGTGGATTAATCTAGCAGTAAATTAATATATTTCCTTGGATTTGTATTCTTCATTTAGTGAATGCGAATAAAATAAAATAAAATTTGGTTATCTATTTCAGTATTTCGTTCATAAGTCACAAACATATTATGGAGCGAACGAAAGACAAACTAGCTAGTATGAATTTTTTCACCATTCATAATTTATTTGTTTGGTTTTAAGAAATTCACTTAGTGGTTTGATTCATATTAATATCAAGATATGTCTCATCGTATTACCGATGTGATATATATATTCACAAGTAATAGCAAAAATTGACCGATTCAACGATTCAAAATGAAAAAAAGAGGAACACGATTCTGTTAGAAAGCATGACGTTGCATTGCTGACGATAGTTAAGAAGATATCTTTGGATAATATAGACTTGGGACCCTTATTGACATCGACCCATTCCGTAATAATATCGACAATTCATAATTTTTTATACGTACATTTACGACAATATTGAGTTTTCAATTCAAACATTATCTCCACACAAACAAAAATATACGACATGCGAGAAGAAAATATACAAAATTCACATTGTTATTTTAAGTGATTTATAATCAATTTCACAGCATTACATAGACCAAATCCTCGTAATGGACTGAAAATTTGTAAAGGCGGCTCATTAAACGCAGAATGACAGTTAGTATTAAGTTTTTGGGATGCGAGAACGAAGTCTCCGCGGTACAGTATATCCGAAAAGAATGAGGAAATTTCTATTTTTATTTTCTAGGGTATATCGTTTTTGGGATTATATATGAGTATAGGTTTGTAAATTCATTATTCATATTGTTATTCTAAGTGATTTAAAATCAGATATCCACAGTATTATTATCAAAGGTTATGTCGGGTTTGGGGTGTATATATAGGAATCTATTGTAAGTTTATTATTTACACGATTAATAAAAAAATTAACCCTAAACTGAGGGTATTTCACCTTAATTGCTATTTCGTTCTCTTCAAGCTAATTGCTTTTGATTCACAACACAAATAATCAATAAAGAAATTCTAGAGTAGCTAAAGGTATCCACTTCAAATGTACTCTATTCACTTTACGATTTTAACATATCTTAACATATCGCTCTCCATTCACAACATACATAATATTTAAAATCTTACAAGAACATTCTTTACATGTTTACCTAATGTCTAGTGGAAAAACACCCAAAAATTAGGTAATAACAAGATAAATACCTTGCCGAATCAAAGTTTTTTTTTTACATTATCCTTGAATTAGGTGACCATTAATTGCTTATAATCCTGATAATAATTGGTGCATTGTGAAAAGATAATGAATAAATATAGGTACATGCATGCATGTCACCATACTTGGTCCCATTGAATCTTTTTTTTTTGGGCATCTAAAAGAACAATTTGGTCCCATTGAATCTATGTAAGGATATATCTTTACTGCATGCACGTGAACATCTACTTTATAGGAGATTCCTTTCTTTCTTTTGACCAAAACGGAGATTCCTTTCTTTTTTTCAATTACGAAAATTATTTTGAAACCATAATATGATAGAGCTTTTAATAAAAGTAGAGAACATATACAATGCATTTTAAAAAGATAAAAGCATAAATTTTTTTTTTTTTTTTTCGGGGAACAATTGTACATGTGTCGAGATCAGAAAGCTCTTTAAGACAGTATCATCAGTTTATGGGCAAACAATGTCGTTGTTTTTCTTTACAAATGTCCTGTCTTTTCTGTTTTTTCTTTTCTTTTTTCTTTCAGTTTTGGATGAATTTTGAGATGTTTTGTAAAAAATAGAAACCGGTAATTAGAATTTATAATGCGTTTTTCTACTCTTTTTTTTGGTGGACACAATAATATATTAACTTTTGGTGTTGATAGTTATCCGTATCAGCCAGTACTAAACAAGTTGTGTTTTGTCCCCCACATAGTTTCAATTTACAATTAGAATTTATAATTGTAAGTTAATTGTTAATTATATCCCCCAAGTTGTATTTATGCTTTTATCTTTTTAAAATTAACAATTATAAATTCTAATTGTCAATTGAAACTATGTGGGGGACAAAACACAACTTGTTTAGTACATGTGTCGAGATCAGAAAGCTCTTTAAGACAAAAGTATCATCAGTTTATGGGCAAACAATGTCGTTGTTTTTCTTTACAAATGTCCTGTCTTTTCTTTTCTTTTTTCTTTCAGTTTTGGATGACTTTTGAGATGTTTTGTAAAAAATAGAAACCGGTAATTAGAATTTATAATGCGTTTTTCTACTCTTTTTTTTGGTGGACACAATAATATTAACTTTTGGTGTTGATAGTTATCCGTATCAGCCAGTACTAAACAAGTTGTGTTTTGTCCCCCACATAGTTTCAATTTACAATTAGAATTTATAATTGTAAGTTAATTGTTAATTATATCCCAATTAAGCATAGTTTGAAACCCATCAATATGTTAAACAAGTTTCTTTAAATTTAGTAAATGTTCACTATTGAATTTGAAACCAATGCCTTTTTTATCATGACCAAGTGGTGCAATTGTGGCCAATAAGTTTTTAAAAAAAATTCTTTAACAACTTTTGAATGTAATTTTCAATTAGAGTATATAATTATGAAATGTTTCATTAGAGTATATAATTTGAAAATTTTATTAGAGTCTATGCTTTCGAAAAATATATTTTATTAAGATCTATAACTTTCATATATTTTTTTGGGGATTAATTTAGTAGTTTTCATTATCAAAATCTTCAAAACTATCTAATGCTCAAATTCATACGACGACACAATGGATGCCAATACTAATCGTTATACTATAAATTGTGGTCTTAGGCTTCAAAGATAATTAATATTTATATAAATAAAATAAATAAATATTACCTAACTTATGTAAAGAAATCAACTCATGACATCGGTTGATCAAAAGGTCAAAATATTTGAACTCAACCCATTTAATAATGATTTTAACTTTATCCATGTTCAAATGTCACATGTTTAAAAAGAAATGAGCGGCTAAGACTTGGTAGTTCAATTAAAATATTCTAACTATGGTTAGTAAATGTATCTCGTATACGAAACACACCACCAACATGTCATCAATTAGTTAAATTAAAATATAAGTAAGTTACCAAATCGATTTAATTTCAAAATGAATGAAGGCAATATTAAAAATTCACATTGAACTATACTTTTATTAATGAAAATATATAGTTATTGCCAGTTTGATGAAATTAAAACTACGAAAAAACAAATTATAATTATAACAAACGAAAACAGTAAAATTATTTATATAAAAAAAACAAAAAATATAATAGATGCACAAGAATAAAATAATTAAGAAGAGAAGAACTTATACTAAAAACCATTTATTGAATACGAAAAAATCGATATAAATACTACACATCGTCTTCCTACTTTTTTTTAGATTTGTTCTCATTTTCTTAACCTTTTTTTGATAAAAGTTATTATAGTACACTTATATATCCATCCATCTGACGGAATACATACATATATAATATAATTTCCTCTCAAATATTATTTTACCATACAATCTTTAGATTTTGTCTATAATATTTTATTTTTTCAGTCGACCTTGTGACCCAATTATAATCTTTATGTCTCTAAAACTATCATTAAACATATATATTTAAAATGAAACTTAAACCAAAATTCTTACATTGATGTAAATGTCCTCATTTAACACATATTATTTTATATCTTACATATGCATATCTTACTTTTTTTACATGTTACATTTGACAAAGTGGGCACCGACCAAACGGTTTAAATCCAGATAACAAGTCTTTGAATATGTTGATAGGAACTCGGTGAAATTTAACCTTTTCTTGATTCCTAATGCTACGAATCGAATATATTATGTTCTGAGATCATGCAGAGATATGGTTTTTCATCAAATTCTTGAATTTATTAATACGTTGATAAGTGTATTCTAGGAATTTCGAATAAATCTTGAAAGCTCGAGATTAGTGATTCCATAGTATAAAACATATCATGCCGTCTTACAATAATTATATTCCTTAAATCTTTCACCACCATTTTTTTACCTTTTTGGTTCATATTCAGAACCCACAAGCACTTGGTAAATTTTATAAAAATCATATTAAAGCGGCCATTTTTATTAAAAAATTAATCTTCACATAAGCCTAATTAGGCTTAATTAGCTTATAATTTTCCCTACCAAATAAAGACTCGAAGGCATAAAAAATCAACTTCAAATTATAGACGTTTGGTATATAACAAAAATTCAGTAATCTATCAAATAATATTTCACAATATATATATATATAGCTCACATAATTAAACTTATAATCTGAACTATTATTTATTATTATTATTTGAAATTATAATCTGACTTTTAAAGTAAAATTGTTCTCCTACTTATGTATGCAATCAAAAGATCATATATACCACTAAGAAAATATTACACATAAATCATATTTGACTATTAGTAAAGGGTTTAAATATGTAATTTTTTCAAAAAAAAAAAACTAAAATAAATAATATTTTCTCATCATAGTTTTTTTTTTTAACCATCTAAACTGATTTTATTAAAACTTGAAAGGGATACATAGCCGGAGATTTAGCGGATACAATCCCGGAGTCTAAAACCTAGAAGAGGAAAATTTTGAGAGAACACGACGTGAACTGAAACAAAGAGAGTGAGCCAAAAGGAACACAACATGTACTTATACAAACTGACTAACACAAGACTAACACAAGACTAACACAAGGAAGAAATCAAACTAGAAACCCTTACAACTACACCGATACACAAAGGAAGAAGCTTAAACCCAAGGCCAAATAAACAACTAAAAACCTGCGCCACGAAAAGGAATCCACCATTTTAATCGTCTTCCCTTATGGAGAACCACCATAAAACAAGGACCCTCCTATTGCAATGATATACTACCTCTCGAACAATAGCACAAAGGTTTAAAGCCGCGAGACGGCAACAGAGAACCATTTATTTTCTTATCATAACTCAGCTAGTCTATTTTCAATATTTTAATTATCATATTACTTAATCTACCAGTATGATAACATCTTGAAATTTTTTTTACGACAATCAATTCATACTACATGTTATATTGATTTTTAATTCTCCAACATTGTCTTAATTTTCACATATATAAGATATTCAAAATAAAAAATATATCTATATATACTATTTTATTTATTTGTAAAAAATAAGAAAAGATACTCATATAATATTAAAAAAACATGCTTTATAAAAACCTAAATAACTTATTTTTTCAAGGATCCAATGGAGTGAAAAAAAGAAGAATTAAAAAAGGGCATAATGTAGCCAAAAAGGTACAGAGGGAGCCACCAATGATAGATGAAACTTTTTAATTTTATTTCTTGTCTCAATCAAATATACAATACTCTCTTCTTTCTCTTCACATCTCCTTCTCCTTATATATTCCTCTTCTCCACCTTCCCAAATCCTCCTCCCTACACATCTATCTCTCTTCTCTCTGTTCTCTCTTGTCTCAAGTCTCAACACTTGTGTAAGAATATGACTAACCAGAGTGTCATCGTCTCCGACAGAAAACCAATCTTGGGTTCCAAAACCATCACTGTCTCTGTCTAACTCTCCTCTGTTCTCTTCTTCACCTCCTACTTACTTCACCTTCGCTCGTCGAAAGTTCTTGAAACATCTTGAAGCTGCCGACAAAAACATGGCTGCTACTACTCCCAAGATTTCTTCTTGGCTTGATTCCATGCGTGATTCTTCACCTACACGTCTCAGATCCTCTTCTCATGACTCTGTTTCCGATAACCCCGAAAACACTTCTTGGATCGTACGTTACCTATTTTTTTCAAAACTATATATACACCATTTCTTGAATTTGGAATCTTGATTATGATCTTACATTTTGTGTTTTTATTTTAGGTTCGGTTTCCATCGGCTTTAACTATGTTTGATGAGATTATGAATGTTGCCAAAGGGAAACAGATTGTTATGTTTCTTGATTACGATGGAACTCTTTCTCCTATAGTTGAAGATCCTGACAAAGCGTACATAACCCATGAGGTATTTTTATTTCATTCTATGTTCCATATGTCTAAAATAAAAGATTTTGGGAGATTTAGTTGATTATTTTATATTCTCTTTTTTTTTGTTTTTTTAATAATGTATCTATTTTTCATAGATGCGAGAGGTTGTAAAAGACGTGGCTTTAAACTTCCCGACGGCTATAGTCACCGGAAGATCCATTGATAAGGTACATTACATTTTACCAAATATTCACTATTTGAAATATTTTTTAAAATGATTATACGATATAAGCTTTTAACACCAGACTAATCCTCGATAATGATTATCTTTAGGGAATAGTACGAGTTATGTGATTGATATGTATATGTTTAAGGTTCGTAGTTTTGTTAAACTGAACGAGATTTACTACGCTGGGAGCCATGGCATGGACATTGAAGGTCCGACCAGCGAAAATAGTTACCGCGAGGTAAGAAAACAATTCTCGAAATCCGAAAGAAGTAAATAAATTGTTATATGAATTCTAAGTTTTTTTTTTCTTTGTGAAATGGTAACAGAATAATCAAGAAGTGTTGTTTCAACCTGCTAATGAATTTTTGCCTATGATCGAGAAGGTACATTTTGAGATCTCTTAAAAAAAACCATTCAAATTAAAAGTTAAAATAGTGGATTTATTTTAACTTTGTTTGGTTTATACATAATTTTCAGGTGGCTAAGATTTTAGAGGAAAAGACAAAATGGATTCCTGGGGCTATGGTGGAGAACAACAAGTTTTGTCTGTCCGTACATTTTAGACGTGTTGATGAGAAGGTAAAATAAGAACAAAAATAAAACAATGATGAAAACAAATTTTATAAATGGTCCAAATTTTCTTTTTTTTTGTTTTTAAGCCAAAGTATATGAAACAATTAAAAAGACATATGATTTCTAAATAGGAACTAACTAGTTTTTTTGGTATGTTCATTGACAGAGATGGGCAGCATTAGCCGAACAAGTAAAATCAGTTCTTGGTGATTATCCAAAGATTAAACTTACCCAAGGTAGAAAGGTAAAACTTTTTTTTACCCTCCCTCTTTTTGCTATTCATTAATATATAATAATTATAAATATTCAATAATTATCATATTTAACAGAGTATTAATATATTATTTTTTTAATTTTTTTATTAATTTTTTTTTTGATATTAGGTGCTTGAAATTCGTCCCACGATCAAATGGGACAAGGGACAAGCTCTCAAATTCTTACTAAAATCATTAGGTGAGAAAAAAAAAACATTTGAAATATATATATCAGATTCTTTTATTATTTTTGACAAATATTTTTAGCGTAAATTCTTACATGGTTGATCTAATTAAATAGGATTTGAAAATTCGGAAAATGTTGTACCGGTCTATATTGGAGATGATCGTACCGACGAAGATGCATTTAAGGTATAATGACAATGAATACAAACACGTTTTTTTTCTGTAGCATCAATATTTTTATACATATTAAAACAAATGTACTTTTACTATATAGTTCAACAATTATTGACGTAATAAATTTACCATATATTTCTATAGGTTTTACGTGAAAGGGGACAAGGTTTTGGGGTTCTTGTCTCAAAAGTTCCAAAAGAAACCAATGCTTCTTATTCTCTTCAAGATCCTATTCAGGTTAAAGAGTTTTTGAAGCGTTTGGTAGATGAGAAGAAGAAGACACTATGAGAAGAGTATGAAATACATACAACATAAATAACACCTGAGTTTATTTCCAATTTTTTAGGATAATTAATATATGTAAACACCCTTCTAAGAAAATTAGTAGATATCTAAAAAGGGTGTGTCGGTCAAATGTATTTTTTCCTTCTAGTCGACCCGAAAAATTGTAAATTTCGTGTAACGATTTAGAAATGAAAAATATATTAATGTTTATTTCTAAATTCATTTTGTTTTCTTTTTTATAGTGCTCATCGTTCTAATATTAACATTTTGTCCTAACTAGACCGTTTAATCGATAATTTTCTAATATTCCTTAGTGTTTTGAAAGGTGTCAAAATCAATAATTTATGTTTGTATTTATATTCATCCTTTTCTAGTTGATTAACACTTGTAAGAGAACGAATATGCCTTTAGTATAATAGTTATTTATTGATAATATTATTAACATATTATCTTTAACCAAAAAAAAAAATGATCAGAAAGAGTAAACTTTGTTACAGAATACATATGTTTAGATTGGGCATAGTACGTGTTTAGAATTAGTAGTAAAAAAATGGCCAGATATATAATATATTTATTATTATATATAAAGATCACCTATTAAAATATATATCCAAATGTCATTGGTTATGTTTCCAACGGACCACTAGTTTTATTTTTTAAAGGGATCAGAGAAAACTACCTGTAAAAATCATAAATAAACTCACATGAATACATAGTATATATACAAGTATGATATGAAAAGAAGAAGAAAATATTCAAGGATATATGTAAGAAAATAAACTATTAAATTAAGAATGAAAGTACTGTTTTGCAGTGAAGGAAAAGCTCTTCTTGTCTGTTCATTTGAATACTAAAAAAGCAAAATGTGTATACGATTATGGGTAGTCAGAAGAAAACACTTCCACAAAGCCAGCAAGTTCAATTCCTAATGATCATATTAGAACTCTATTTTTCTTTTGAATCTCAACATAATTTGAGAGAGAATTACTTGCAATTTATTTTGAGTATTCGAATTTCAAAACATAAGTACTTATCCATAAGCTTAATATATTATAATCCCTCTGTGTTTATATATAGTATATAGATATAATTCTTACTACATACATGAAGTAGACCTATTCATCTAATATGGCCTGGTCATAAAACTCATTTTACGGAGTTTTGTAGAAGGAGTTTTGGATCCCAAGACTTATAGTCTTTTTTGTCGAGATCCATATTTTCTAATCACCCTTAAAAATAAATTCGAATTCAGTAGAGCGAGATTTCTCACTGTTTTAAAATTACTTTGTGCGGATAACTGACTATTTTTGTTTTAACGCATATTTTAAGTATCTTAAAAAAAGTTCGAAATATTTGAAGAATAAAGGAAAGCTTAGGGTGATCATATTATTAACAACTTTATCTACATATAGAAACTTAAAAGTTTTAAAATTAGTCGTGGGTTCTAGACTATTTGGATTGGGATGTTCATGATAATTAAGAAAACAGTAAAGGAAAACTCAAGAAGCTATGATTTCCCAACAAAGTGAGAATTAGGTTGGACGACTTTTGTTGTATATAAATGTGTGTGGGATTTTAAGTTATTCCCTTTCTTCTTTCTTCATAAAACTTAGTACATTGTCCACTACCATCGCCATCAATATACATATATATATATATGTATATATAGCTAATATTAAGTTCTAACTCCGAGAATAAAATAAAATTTGTGTTTTGGAGACGAATAAATATGTTGGCTGAGTCATCGGTGCACAAGCCCTCACTCATTACTAGAGTTTCAAAATGTTTATTAATGGTGGGTATATTATTAACTTAACCAGAAAATTTAGCAAGGATGGAATTCAATTAGAAGTATATATGTAACCATTACACTTCACTCACTAGAAGCAGCAATTTGATGTGAGAAGTATACCACTACTAGAGTAATTCAGTAAAACGATTCAGTAAAACGAATATGGTCATCTAGTTTATTTGTAAAAAAAAAAAAAACCCCGACCGTAACTTAATTTTAGCTTTTTGATTTGTGTTAATGTCATTATTATTTCTACCGTCTAGATTTGAATCTAATGTAATACATATTGCATGTTGTTATAAAGAATATATGCGATATTTTTGTAAACTCAACATCTTCCGATAAAAATACTAAGCTAAAATTTGACACTGTCATAGTTTAAGCTATGACTTAGTTTGTCCAATACACTATTTTTTAGCCGTTAAACAGTTTGTATTATTTCAACACAAGTCCTTACAAAAAAAAAAAAAAAAAANTTTTTTTTTGTAACTCGCTCTATCCATAAGTTGTAAAATAAAAACTGGATAACATGTACATGTTACTTGTGCGATCTTGACGATGTGATAAGAAGTTATATATATATATAAATTTCTTTACATCTTTAGTCAAAAGCCAATTTTAATTATTATGGCAACCACAGGAGAGAAAATTATAACATAAATTACAAGTTGCATGCAGATCAAGAACATGCAAATTACTGATACAGTTTTTTTTGTTTAATAGTCACTTTTGTAATAAACTAATAGTCTCCAGATATTTGAGACAGCTAAAGTCACTAACTTTTAAAGCAACACTAACTACCTTAAATATTTTACATGTTATATAACCATCATAACATATGAATTAGTGTACAATAAACAAAACACACTATCAAATTATTACTAAAAGATAATCAAAGAGTCGACATAGATGATAGGGTTTAGGGTTTAGGGTTTAGGGTTTAGGGTTTAGGGTTTAGGGTTTAGGGTT
>OVAF01003760.1:0-11470 GCA_900406245.1 Odontarrhena argentea
ACTCGATAAAACGATGATATCATGGCCTAAAAACACGTAAAAACCATGATATGTCAAACACTCAATGAAAAAGCTCCCTACCTCTTTGGGAAGTGTATCCATGATATCTTTCAAAGTGACATTATCAGGAAGGTCTTCTCCAATTTGCTTGAATCCATAGTTTTCAGCTAATTGTTCCCTGTCTTGTGCACTGTCAGCAGAAGGCGGAGCGACTGGAACAGCCACAGCTTTTATACATCCAATCCTTCTCTTCACAGGAATTACGCATCTTCTTCTTACAACACATATAAAGTCTCATCAAAATTCTTCTAGCTAGCAAGCTAAACACTGAACCATCAAAATATGAAACTAAATCCAAAGTTCTAACTAAGGTTCAGAAAAGGATACAGCTCATCCTCATCTAATCCCTTTCTGATTGAACGTTGAAAGGAATGAGACTCAAAATATCATCATCATAACGCTTTGAATCCTCATTACCATATGCTCCAAACTCAGACTCCTCTTTACCTTCATCAATCTCACATTCTAATTCCAAAAAAACACAAACTCTAAGAGAAGCTCCAAAGTCACAACATTCCAATTCTAAACACTAAACACTCAAAAGCTAAAGAGTACCAGGAACAACATAGCCATAATCCGTAAGTCGATCCTGAAGATTCAAAAGCTCCTCTTAATTATTCTTGTAGACCTGATTACAATGACCCAGAAGCTCCTCGAATGAAACCGTACCAAACGACATTGAATCAAGAAAATTCAACTCAGACCCAGCAGCAGAGAGCCGACGATTCAAGCTCCGGGATCACAATCCTCTCCTTGAAACTACCTTACGCTCCTCAAGCCGTAGCGTCCCTCGCTTTTCTCAGAACCTCCGTTCCCGGAATCAGACTCATCAGCCTCCTGGAGATCCAAAACCCACCTCCGATCAAATTCCTCGACACTTCCTCTGAGACTTCCATCCTCGATTTCATCTTCAACAACCTCAAAAATGGCCCGAATCCGGCCAAATCTGGTCTTGGAATGGAGAGAATCTCCACGACTTCTACGAAAAAGCATTCGATTCATGCTGAATCGGGTGAAATCGAAGCCAAAAAGGAGAATCGCACTGAGTCGGTGATTTTCGTCGAGAGAGAGAGAGATGCAGAAAGAGAAAAAAAGAAATAAGAAAAATGAGCTCAAATTTTATTTTCTGGTTTTATATTTATCACACTGACCAATCAGAATCCACCACGCAGGGGATCTTTCAAGGTTCTTCCGGACCTTGTTTAAGAGCATCCCCAATGGAGGTTCTTACTAAGAACCTCTAATTAAAGAAAAATCAAAAAAGAAAATAAAATTGAGTTGGGGTTCTTATATAGCACATGAGTCTCTTATTTAAGAACCCCAAAACCACTATAAGAACCTCTAAAAGTTATATAATAATAAAATTTATTACTAAAATATGTAAGAACCCCATTTTAAGAGATCACCATTGGTGATGCTCTAAGGTCCGATTCTTCCACTGTATACCACATTTTCATTTTTCTGATTTAATTTTGGATCAATGACACCCAAAAGATTCAGTTAATATCCTCCACTAATGATGCTCTTACTTACTTTTTGTCTTTTGGATTCTATGTAGCACCCTCCACTACCATCACCAGAGGTGCTCTTAACATTGCATTGGACTTAGCTTATAAATGTTTTTTAATTACACTCATATCTATCTTATCCAAGAAAGCATGATGCGTGTATTATGGAAACCTTAGATCTATTAGAATATGTTTTGTACTTTATAAGGTCATAGTAAATATTTTTGGTGAAAAGGCTTAAGCTTCTGCTTCGTTAATTAGTGACTCAATTTACCTTTATAGCAACATAATCATTGTCCATGAGTTAATTCACAACTTGAAAACACATCCAAAGTCTCCTATGAATTCTGAATTATCAAGTCAAACATGTGTAAGACTTATAACATAGTGAAATAGGGTTTTGGAAGCCTTACTTAGAGCCTTAAGTTTTCACTACAAGTGGATTCAATGGCCGATGACCTGTGTCTCCTAAGTCTCGTATTCCATTCTAATCAATGGTAGACTCATGTGTAGCGTCTAGATATGCCCTTTCGAAAGAGGTGACCCACTACAAAAAAAGAGGAGAAATTGACACAAATGCCACCTTTTAAGTTACAATTTTCAAATCTACCACTATTTTTTTTTTCAAATGTACCACTTTTATGATTTAATGTTCGTTTAGGGTTTGAGGGTTTAGAGTTTGGAGTTGAAACTTTGTAGAATTAGGGTTTAGTGTTTAATAAATATTTGGTTTTAAGATTTAAAATTTTAGGGTTTATATTTTGGGGGTTTTAGGGTCAAAACCATTTTTAGGGTTTATGATTTTAGGGTTTTAACCCTAAACCCTAGATCATAAACCCTAAAACCCTATAAAATATTAAAAAACATTTACAAATATTAAAAATTATAATTTTAATTCAAATCGGTATATTTTAAAAAATATATCATAAATGAGTGAAAATAGTGGTATATTGTGAAAAGTGGTTGTTGAGAAGTGGTATTTTTGCAAATCCCCAAAAAAGAGATAAATAATATCACTTAAATTATATCATTATAGTAAATGACATAAATTTAAATCACTTATTTACAACTGAAATAAAACTATATGGGTTAACATCAATTATAATAAGTGATGTTAAACTGATACAATTGATACAATTGAATAAAATTGATACAATTTTTATTGGTTTGCATCACTTTAATAAAATTGATATTAAAATATAAATTTACATCAATTACACAATTGATATATTTTTATATTTTTCTACGCATCATTTATACAAATGATACAAAATATACATCAATTACATAAATGATGTATTTACATAAGAGAAACAAAAAACACTTATATCCCACATCGCTAATATGAGAAAGGGGAACATCTAAACTTATCTATATAAGTGTTCACGAATTGCTTGCTAACGTCAATTGCAAGTGGGTTCCTAAAATGTCCAAAACTTGTATATAAATTAGTTAGTTTTTTCGATAAGTCGGAAAAAATTGAACATATAAATTAGTTTTTTTTTTTTTTTCAACCAAACTATTAATTTATAAGGAAAATAATGAGTTCACTATCAATTTTCATATACGTAACATATAAATTAGTTACGTATATGAAAATTGATTATATATTTAAAATCGGTTATATACAAATGTTAGTAATAATTTACATTAGTTATGGTGAATAATTCTTTTTTACATCGTATATATATTAATTGATACAAACAATAAAATCATTTACATACGTGATACAAAAATTAACATCATTTATTGCAATTGACATATAACTATAACACTTATAACAATCGATGCAAATATTAACATCACTTGCTTAAAAATGATACAACATGTTTACATCATCCATCGCAACATCATTTTTTTAAATGATTTTAATCTTATTTGTATCATCTATAAGTGATGAATAGATTAAATTTAAGTGATTTAAATCATCTTTTTTTTTGTGCCATTGTCTTGTTTCCTCTTCTTCCTATGCACTTAAAGTCGGACTCACATGTTAAATTAAGCTTAAAGGAGTGGAAAGATAAGTAGGATACTAGGATCCAATATTCTCGATCAGATCCTACTCATTCATCATTTGAGGTTTACAGATGATAGCTTATTTCTCCTCACGGTTGAAGCATATATGGTGCTTAAGATAACCTTTTATCTGTAAAGAGTCAGGCTTCCTCCAGTTCATCTATTAATTTTTGGACAAAAGTTACTAATGAAATGAAGAAAGATAGAAGGCATTTTAGGGACTCAAAGTGAAGGAGCACTTGGTTTTTACCGAGTGTTTAAGTGGCTCTAAAGTAGACATGTTGTATTACCTAAAGGGGAGATTGAAGGTTGGAGTTTCGTTAGAAAAAAGAACACTATTATTTTTAAAGAATCCATGTTTATTTATTATTATCTCCATTTCAAAATACTTATCATTTAACTGTTTCACATACATTAAGAAAATACATATAAAATTCTATTTTAATTTTTTTTTTAAATAATTGAATGTTAGTATTCTTCACAAAACTTAAATGGAGAGCTACTCGCACGTCTCCCATCTTTCTCCCTCTCATACACCATACACACTTCTAATTCGCAAGTAGATTGTTTGGTCTGACCGGCGTGTGCAAGGTCTTCGAAATTTTTTATTTAATCTTTAACCTTATCAATGTGTTGTTGTTGAAAAAAAAACTGATAAATAAATAAGTGAAGAATGACAACTATTTTAAAATGAGACAATATATTTATTGCCTTTTTCGTCTTCCAAACAATAATATGTTATTAAGAGAATAAATGTCATTAATTTGTTATCTTATGAATGATGAATAATAAATATTGTCACATAAACGTATCAATAAAAATATCAAAGCGACTACTAGGTAATGGACATACGACCCAACTGTTCCCGTGACATTCATTAATTTCCCCAATTAATGTCAAACTTATCGAATCGATATCATAACACATACATATGCTGAAAAAAAAAAACACATACATATAACATGCATGGTGAACCAATACCAAACCCGAAATATCCCACTTTTATCCTATCTCATGAAAAAATCTTCAATCAAGGTGCAAGTGTGTCTAACAACTAAAGTCACTTCTTATTAATGTTCTACAAAACAAAACAAAACAAATTGATAGAGGAGACAGGTCAATTCCTTGTCTCTATGTCAACAAATAAAAAAAAAAGAACATTTATTTAGATGAAACAAGTAAATTTGGATTTAGTAAAAATCTTAAAGCAAATTATTGATAAATTAATAATTTGACTTTAACTTAAATGATTAACAAAGAAGCTTCTTTCACATTCTTGTCTCCCATTGGCCGTGACTTATCTTACTTCCTAGTTACATAGAAAAAGGTCATATTGTCAAAACCAAAACTTAAAGTGATCACTAGTTATTGCACGCTCATCATATTTTTCAATGTCCCTACGAAATAAGAACCCTACATATCTCAATTAATCTCCCAACTTTTTTCTAGTGTTAACACTTAAACACACATATTATTTCAGACACAATTGTAGAGAAACAAGAAAAAAAACACTAGAAATGTGATGTAGAAGAGGAATGAACAACCTTGTTTTGTTTCCCTGCAAGCCAAAGCATAGTTCTCCTAGCAAAAGATGGTGTTTTCGTCTCCAAAGACTCCGAATTTTCGCTCTTTTGATTCTCTTCATCGAAACCCGTCTCCTTTTGCTTATCCTTTTTACCCCTTAGCCAAATTTTTGACAAAGAGAAGCTCTCTCTTTCCATGACACTACTCTTCTCGATCCCCTTAACCGTTGAACCAAAGCCGCGTTCGGATATAATCGTCCCGTGGCCGGGCAAGCCACGGTCTTTTCCGGATAGTTTCTTGGTGGAAACATGAACCTTAAGTGTAGCTTCTTGGTCCATAATATACTCATATGATCCCATTGAAAAACATCTCCTTTCATCTACTTTGCTGTTACTTCCTTCTTCACCAACATGATCTATGTTCCTAAACTTCCCTAGCTTAACTTCTAAAGGAACAGCCTTTTCATCTAGTTCACCCTCCGGATCACAAGAGTTACGACCCGACCCAATATCATTAGCCTCAAGAACAGGAACCATGTCTCTGGAGCTTCCGGACTCAAGAACAAGGAGATACGAGGAGTTTATGTTGTGGTGAGACGAGAAATCAGAGAGGAGGAGATTGGATCTACAAAGAGGACAGGTGGAGTGAGAGAGGAGCCATGTGTCGATACAGTCAACGTGAAAGGCGTGGCTACATTTAGGCAAAAGCCTGAGTTTGTCCTCTGCTTCGAACTCGCAGAGACAAACAGGACAATCGAAAGACGAAATATTCAGACCGATGATGGACTTGTAATGAAAAATGGGTAGTTTGTCAATCAATGTTTGGTCGACTCCGGAATCATGGAGGTTGAAAAGTTGCTGAAGCTGGCCTTGAAGAGCTGTGACGTTACTGTCGAAGTAATCTCCTCTGTTTTGAGTCGATGGTGTGAGGAGGAATTTGACGAGGATGTGGAGAAGACCAGAGATGAAGAAGATGATGGAGAGGATTATGATTATTAGGAGAATGTTTGTGCTGATTTGGCTGTTGAAATCTAAGCTTGTGTTGGATTTGAGAGGTAGTAGTTGTGATGGTGATGATGATGAAGGGGAGATGAAACTTTGTGTTGACTTGATTTCCGGGAAAATCATCTTCATGTTTTCTCTAGAAAAGTACCATAAAATTTTCTTGTGGGAAAAAAGAGAAACAAAATTGAAAGAAGAGAAAGAGAAGTTTGAGCCTAAAGGTTTTTGAATTTATGAGACAGAGTGATGATTAAGAGAATTACAGGTTGGACCATTGATGGTGACAGATGAGAAAATTTGTTTTTCGTTTTGTAATTTTGTAATTTTCTTATACCAAGAAAGAGTGTCTTTGAAATCATTTTTAAAAAATTCAGAAATTAATGGTGTTTGGAATTTAGTATTTAATCATCTATAAAGTGTAAAGGAAATGAGAAGTCAACGAAACATATATTTAAATACAGAGACTACTCATCCATACAATCACTTCAATTCATGTAGTATGAATATGATATTCATAACCAAACCCGGGCCTTCCATGTTAAAGCCAACCAGACAAACAATATATAATTGGAAAAACTATTTTCCACCACTTTAACTTTTGTATCATATAAGAATATATTTTATTTTTTTAGAATTCAAATATCATCCAAAAATAGATTCCATATAAACTGCAAACAAAAACATACTCACTCGGTTTTTTTTTCCAACCATTATCATTAGAATAAAAGCCCAACAGGGCCTAGAAAATACAAGGTAATGCAAGTGATTCTAAAGCCCGAAAAAAACAAAATTACATTGAAGCCCAAACAACATAACCCTAATTCCCTAAACATCGGGAAGAAACAGGCGCCGACATATCGCCGGAAACAGACGAAGCTACACCGACAGATTTCACCACTTGAAACTCAGGTAAGCCTCCGATCTTCCTGTTTGTCTTCAGAACCAGAAGAAAACCTTGAAGAAGATCCCCTGAAATCTTCAAGTTCTCTGAATAAAGACAAAATCAGCCTCAAAGAAATCACCATAAACACCAAATCCGAAGAGGCTTTATCGGTGGTTGAACCCACATCTATTGATTCAGTTCTTGAAGAGGAAACTCCTAAACCGACAAAGATGTTAATCTACTGGAAGTTGATATTTAAGGTAAAACTAAGAAGAAAAACAGAGAACGGAGAAGAATGAAAAGGGATCAGAACATCCTAAAGAAGAAAAAAAGAAACAGAGAAAATCCGTAAAACGGATTCAAAACCGGAGTAGCCGGAGTTGGAACCGTATAAAACGGAGACTGTACAACCAAAAAACAAAAAGGAAAGATTCCGGCGTCGGTTCGGAAGCTCTTTTAGAAAGAAGTCAGAGAGTCTTGAGAGAAAAAGAGAGATAAATGTTTGTCATACTCACTCCGTTTTTAAAAATGAATATTTTGAATATTTCACACATGTTAAAAAAATAATTAATAATTTTTTTTTAGTATGTATTTTTCAATAATTCTAAACCAATAATAATTTTTAAAATTCAATTATTATGTCTTGAAATTAACAATTCTGTATTGAAACCAGAGAACATTCATCTTTTGGAACATAATTTTTTCCTAAAAAATTCATCTTTATGAAACGAAAAAATATTATATAACGATATATTTTATCCTTTCTCACATGAGATGTTACTTTGTGCAAATGGGTGTTTCAAATTCATGATATATCATAAATTCTTTGAGGCGTCTAAGACCATCTCCATTGTACAAATGAAGATGGTTGTCTTACATGGTGAAATCATCTTCATTAATCATCTTCCCCTTTTAAATATTTGATTTTTCCAATATCTAACTCTTATATAGTGAAATCTAAAAGAGAATTGCAGCATTTGAATACCTAAACTTCTTATTAGACCTTTCCGAATCTCACAAGTATTTGTAACATTCAAACGTTAGCTTTTGGTTAAACTCTGTGTATTTATAAACCTTATTTTACACGGAAAAACTAAACTCCGATTATGGATTAGTGAACCCAAACATGTTGTTGTAAAGTCCGCTATTTATAAGATTGTTACTAGTCAAAAAAATTTGTATGTTTCTGGAAACTTTTTTTAATTGTTAAGAACTTCGATTTGTTTTTCCTATAAAACCATTGTAATGGCATTTGTGTACAACATATGAGAGACCATGGAACACACAAATGTCTTAGAGAATGTATGTCTCGACGGTATTTGAAACATTTTTGCGAGAGGTGAAGACATTAAGCGTTCTAGAATCAGATAGTCAACCGATTGGGCAATAGATGTTGATGGAGGTAAAAAAAAAGCCGTATGATAAATATCATACTAACATAAGGCAATATGATAAATTTCGTACTACTAATAATTATCGACTTGGCAGATGGATAATCATCAACCTGATAAATATCGTGCTGCTAATTGAATATCAAGCTGAACATGTGTGGAATGAGTCTGGAGACTTTCAGTATGTTAGTATACGATGAAAAAAAGCTGGTTTTACAAGTAGTAACAAGAAAGTAGAGAATCAAAGATAAATCAAGCTAGATAAGAAATTCAGAGCCCAAAGTATCGATCTAAATTGCTCATCCGACGCGCGGATCTTGTTGCGGATCGACGTGCGGATCCTCATCCCATATTGATAAAGTGAGATGGATATTTATGGAGTTTCATGGGCCTTGCTGTGTCTTGGGCCAGGTTGAATATTATAGTCCTAAAGTGAAATGGATTGTGCTAATCCTAGCTCCATCAGGTGTAATCCACCACAACTTAAAATAATATATTGATAGAGGAGCTAGTTATATACAAACTGTTAATTCAACTAATAATTTGAAAATAAGGTGGATATATCAACCAAACTTTTCTTAACTCAACAACAGATTCACATTTGTGTTTGCTTATTTTGTATTATTTTCTCATAGGTTTGTATAACATCTTTTATGCATATATATAATAACACTTCAACAGAGTTCATTTTTTTTTGCTTTTTTTTTTGTATTATTTTCTCAGAGGTTTGTATAACATCTTGTATGCATATATATAATAACACTACGACAGAGTTCCAGAGATATCCGACTTAAACCGTCGATTTATTAATAGAAGAAAATTTGTAAAGATATAGGCCGGCATGCATGGTTACTTATTTGAAGTACAATGTTTGTTTGTTTTTTTTTCCTAAGCATGCATCATCCATTATCCATACATATATAACATATAATTTTAGCAAGGTTATATATAAGTTCCATTTGATTTATTGGATCAGTACCACAATATCATCTCGTCACCTTCTTTGCCTTTAGTGTATATATATATCAACTTCATATCCTGCAGAAGAGTAAAACAACCTAACTTGTAAATCAAGAATATCAAAATTTCATTTCATTAGGCATGCATTTAGGATTGATCTTGCAAAGTAGATTGAGAATGCAACTTACGGGGTGTATTCGACGCGGACGTTACCAGCATCAGGATTAGCGATGATCCGAAACGCGTCACGAGAGAGATTAAGGTCACCGTTGCATGGCTCTCGGCAGAAATCAACTACCTTAACGTCTACGGTACGACCAGTGCACGCTCCTGGGAAGCTGTAGGTAGGAGCAATGCATCGAACCCTGTACCTCCGACCACAAGCAGCCCCATTTTGGTACAACCAGGACTTCACTCCCGTCACCATCGTGTCAGATTGTCTATTATAACAAGCAGACCCTGAAACCGCATATCATTTCTTTGTCAAGCCTCGCCATATAAACCCTTCCTTAACCAAACCTAATTAACTAAACCAACCCAAAATTCTCTTAACCGAACTTGAAATTCTAAAAAGCGAAGCAAGTCCAAACCGAATTCGAATTTAGCACAACCAATTAAAAAAAAAAAAAATCATCAACTTTTTATTTTTATTTTCACTGATCTTTTAGTGCCAAACCTAATCGAACCGAACCGAAAAGTTTCAAACTGAATTTTATCTTGGTTCAATTCCAACCCGAAATCCAAAAAACCGAAAGCATAAACATCTATAATTTGACACACAGAACAAAAATATTTATATGCATGTAAAAATATATATACATATATATATATATATATATATATATATGTACGCACGAGTGTAGGGAGGATTGTAAAAGACAGCTTTTCCTATAGCAGCTTCAGCGATTGGAGCTAGGATTTGTGCAAACAGTGTTACAATTAAGACAAACTTTAGTACCATTTTTATCATTTTTTTTATGGTACGTGTGTTCTTGCTGTTTTTTGTTAAGTAGTAATGAAGCAAGGGGGCAGAGGTTATAAACTTATATATATAGTTAACATTCGAAGACTTGAGGAAAAATGAAAAGTCTTTGGTCTACGTCAAGTCTTCCATTATCTATTGTATTGATTTCAGATGGGCATTTTTTTCTTATTCCACCTAAAATTTCGGGTGAATTTAATGAATTTGATGATTTTATGAAGGAAAATTCCAAGGAAATTGAGATGATTTGAAATTTTTAAGTTCACTTTATTGAATTTTAGTTTGTTTATTTTGGCAGAGAGATATGATGAGGATTGTTTTTCTTCATATTGGTACAAAGGAAATTTCCTAGACATTAAGAAAGAGAATATTATTTTCTTTTTATAACACAAACGGTTTTACATGACTCGATCTATCTTTTAGAGTAAATCAGAAACTATCTTCTATTTTTGCTAGTAGCTAGGTTAGATTAAAGCAAGTGAATTTGAATTATAAAATTTTTATTAGGTTAAGTTTGATCACAAACTATTTCAGAATGAGTATTTATTGGTATTATTTGATTTAGATTGGTTTCAGTGTGATCAGATAAAATTGTTAAAATTAGTCAAATGAGTTATGACTATCAACATTGTTTTTTTGACTTTTCTTACAAGAGATCAAAATTTTCTTTGTCTTACAAAGTTAACCTGTTTTCCAAGTTACACAGTATGTGAATCCAACATTTCCACATATTTGGCCAAATTGACCGTTTTCATCTGATGATTTTCCTTTTTTCTAATTATCATTTGAAGGTATTAACTTAGTTGCAAATTAACCGAGAAACGAGAACAAAATATCAAAACAGAATGGATCCAAATTCATTTTCCCAAAAAAAAAAAGGTATTTTTGTTTCGGACTATATCTAAGATTTTTGGTTTTTTTTTTTGGTTATTCAACAAATTCCCTCTTAGATTTTTAGTTGGATTTGACGATATGATATTTTGATGATGAGGTGATATTTCCTCTTGAACCAGAGGGTGTGTATAATGTCATGCCAAGTCAAAAGAGTTAAACGCTTGCTTAAGACCACCTCCAGTGGTGGTGCTAAGGGGGTGCTAAACTTTTTTGCTAACATATAAATAAAGAATAAATAAAAAGAAACTCCA
>OVAF01003761.1:0-11470 GCA_900406245.1 Odontarrhena argentea
AATCAAAAAAGATTTGGGGTTCCCTCTGTTTCGCGGCAAGAAGAAGCTCACGAGGACTTTTTTTTTTTTTTTTTCCCAATTGGTTATTGATTATGTTTGATTTTGGTTCATGTTGGTTTGGTATTGTTTTCAACAATTGGTTCAATTGGTCAAACTGATTTTTTTTTTTTTTTTTTAATCAGCGAGAAGGGTATTTTTGGGTTTCTATAATTCATGGGAATGAGGAGTATTTGAGCTTGTCATAGAGAGTATTTGTCTTGTTTCTTTCTACTTAGAGCATTATAGCTCATCGTCCATATTTATTGTCCAATGCTTTCTTAAGTTCTCATTGTGAAGTGAGAGATTATGGAGAGGATTGTTGGGCTTTTGTTGGTGTTAATTGCAACTTTAGGGAACATTCATCATGTTCAAGCTAAGAACCAAGAAGGTATACTTTTTTTTTTTTTTTTTTTGACGTCAAATTTGTCATTAATCTTTGAAAAGAGAGAACTTTTGGGCAAAAGATTTGCAGTGTATGATGTTTGATTGTAGGCCATCTTGGCAAGAGCGTCCACTCGTTACCAATTGATGCATAGAACATCTACATCTTTTATAGACTCAGCTACCAAATCATGAATTACAATTGATCAAAGAGAGTCACATACTGACAAAGCAATATCAACAAATTGAATAGAAGTGCGTGAATTTTGATATTATTCAACTAACGGATGCAAAGAAACACACATTCACTTTCTAAATTACCGCCTACCTAACCACAATTTAAACATCGAAACATCGAAAAATTCGAAATCAGATAGTAATGATCCATTGTAAGAGAAAAAGGTCCTTACCGCCTGTGTTGTTGGACAAACTTGGAGTTCTTGGCGTCTTCCTCTGCAAAATCAATCAATACATTTCACAGCAAAATTAGGGTTTTCTTTCACAACCATCGATCCAAAAATCAAAACCACAAAAACAATATATATCTGATCCGATTCTTCAGATACAGATGAATAAATGATCATTTCTAATGAACATCGGTCAGATCTGAGAAACTTACCAGTGAGTCCAGCGGTGAGCTTGGTGATGAGAACGCCGGTTACGACGAATCCAGTGAGAAACAGCCAACAACGTTTCCATTCCCTCTTGAAGAACACTGGCCATGGATCGAACAATCTCATCTCTGCGACGCCGAAAATTAATATCTCTATAAACTTTGGGTTCCTGGTGACTGCTCTGCTTAGACGATGGAAGGAAACAACAAAGGCTCCGACTGGTGACCATTAAAGGAACAATATGAATGATGAGGAAAAAGAACGAAAGGAATGAAAATGAACAAATTAATAGGAATAACCATAGAGAAGGAATGGAATAAGCATTCCTTTTGTTCCTATCAATTTTGATAGGTAATATTTTTGCTATACAAATTCTAATTAGGAAAGGAATGAAGAGAATAAAACGATTCTTCGAAATTTAAATATTCCTTCCGAATGGTAAAAAAATTTAGGAATGATAGGGAATTCACTATTCCTCTCCATTCCATTCCAGAGCCAAAAGAGTGATTGGTGATAGATATTGGATCCCAATTCATCATGGAATGGGCCGTCAGAAAGCGGCCAAATTAAGTCTTTAGTGAAGGGTCCTTTTACCATAGCGTATAAAACGCGAGACTCGTGCGGCTGCGTTTCAAGATGGGTTCTTCAGCTTGTTATCACATTATTGAACTTGGTATCAGTGATTGTTCTAATACTGTAGACTCAAATGACTCTGTGTAAATGCTAGGATTCACACCACGAAATTTATATAGTTTTAATGGGGAATTATCTTGGGTTAAATCTCTGATAGGAAACTCAAAGAATGACTGAAAAATGTAAAGGATTTTATTGAAAGAACTTGAATGATACAATTGATTAGATCAGGTAGAATGACAAAATTGTTGTGTAAAAGTTGAACGTGAGGAAGAGAATGGATCATTCTCTATTTTCTTTCTCCTTTTATACGTGAGAGTGGCTGATGATTCTCCTTGATTCTCGGAACTGTTACCCACTCTCCGCGAAAATCTCTCCTTCGTCTTATCGCCTCATTCAAAGATAAACTCAGCTGACTCGAATAAGCACTCTGACGGATGAGCTTGACTTACAGCTGAGCTTTCAGTTGGTCCTTCAGAAGATAAAACAGTTAACGGGCTTCGTTGGGCCCACCCAAAAAGATGAGGGATTTTCATCCCCAACAATTGCCCCCCAGCCCGCTAAGTGAACAAGTGAACTCAGAGGGATAGATGCGTGAACCTTACATTAATCCTCATCCACTTAACCAACCGATCCACTGAATCTTTCGTCCTTATCAGCCTCAATTAGAATTAGCTGAATCTAAGGAGAATCATAACTGTGCGATTTAATCTCCTTTATGATAGCTTTAAAGAGGTTCCCCTCCTTTAGCACGCTTCTCACACTTCTGCCACTTCCGCTTCCCAAGGTAATTATTTCTTTCACTCCTCTTCTTTACTTTATCGCCTTTATCACTCTGTCTTCTCCTAGCTATCTCCGCCCAAAAAGAAACGAAACTTCTCCTCTCTTTTACCCCCTTCACCGATTCACTCTTCTCTTCACCCAGCTTACTTTCTACTCCGACCTGTCCTCTTACAAATTTGATTAATCTCACCATGTCCACCCGAAACGCCGGCAAGAAACCGATTTTCATTGAAGACGACGTTCCGGAGGCCTCCACGCTATCCGAGCACGAGCTAGCCGAGATCCGGCGAATCTATCGTTTTCCGGATGAAGTCGAGATCGTTCTGCCTCGGGAAGGTGAAAACGCTGAGACGGCTATAGATGGTTACTTCTCTTCTTACACAGTCCTTTTCTCGGAATGCGCACTCTCGTTCCCGCTCCCAGCATTCCTCTTCAACGCCGCAAGTTTTCTGGGAATCACCCTACCTCAGATGATACCCATGTTCGTCTGTGCTGTTGTCGGGATCCACACTCTTTGTCTCGAGGAGGGCTTCAACTTACCTACCCCTGATCTGTTCTGCTTCATAGACGTGAAATCAAGCAGAAATAGTCCCGGTATCTTCTACGCCTCTCCTCGTCCCCAGCTGTCAATCATTGATGGTCTGAAGAAAGATGCCAACTGGGCATCTAGCTACTTCTTTGTCAAAATCTCCCCTGCTTCGGTTAGCGAGGGGACCAGAGTGCTCACCAGTTGGAGCAGGACCCTTGGTAGACAACTGGGCAACGCATTCCACCTAGGTTCGACTTTCTTCACTTGACAAAGCTTTTACTAACTCGCCTGTTTCTTTTTGCAGCCAAACTCGAGAGATCAAAACCTGATAACTCAGTCTACACGCTCCGCAACCTGCTCAAATCTAAGAGGTCAGACTGGGCCACATTTGAAGCTGATCGAGTCCGCAGCGCTCTATCTCTCCGGGTTCGTGCTGTTGCCGAATTCCGTTGTTCGGCTCCTCGAGTAATCACCGCTCCAGGTAAATTAATTAGCGTATTCCAAATTCCATCTTCTCAACTGGATCTTGACGTGTTGCTTGGTGCAGATTTAACTGGTGACTCCGAGTCCACCTCGACCGCTCCGCCTGCAATTCCCGCTGAATCGAAGAGTGACGTGAAGATTAAGGAAGAGATGGTCAAAAGAGCTAGCTTTCGTCGTGCTGCTGTCAAGCCCGAAGCTGATGTCGTGAAATCTGGTGAACTGAACGCTGCTCTGCTTCGCGTGCTGGGCGATCCTCCCCGGGGCACTGACAAATCTGAGCCTACTGCGGCCTCTCCCAGGAAGCGGTCCCCCCTGCATCTCCTCGCCGATCGGGTGGGCCGACTACTGAGTCAGCTCGCCCCGGTACCTCTGTCAAGAAGCCTAGGGTTGAGCCAGTAGGTGACTCAGCTGCCAAGAAGAGCTCGGCCACTAGCTCGGAGTCCAAGGCCTTTCACTGGTCGTATGACCACAAGAAGAATGCCCCGGTGATTAAGGATCCGGAAGGAATGGCTCAGCTAGTCCGTCACTTTAAGGACGTCGGCTGCCAGCTCCCACCTCTCAGAACAATGGCTCACAAGGACGCCTTCATTGCAATGGCTAAAGCCCAGGGCGAGGTGAGTCGTAATTACGATCTCGTACCTTTGATTTCTACTTGTCGAGTACGGAGTCCGCTTACTTACTCATTTCTTAACGTTCCATGGAACAGTCAATGGCAGCGATTAATCACCTGGTTGCTCTCCTTAACGCTGACTTGGCGAAGGGGATTAATCGTCAAGAGCTGGACAGTGCGCAGAAGGTTGTGGGAGAGCTGACAGCTCAGCTCAAGCATTACCAGGAAGCTGAGGCTGCCAATGCCCAGATGGCAGCTGACTATGATGCACTGAAGGAGTCGGCAGCTCAGTTGGAAGCTTCTCACTCGGAGGCTCAGGTGAAACTGGCTGATACCGAAGCGGAGCTGGCTCGTCTCCGGAAGCTGTTTAGTACGTCAGAAAGCCAGTTCGCTCAGGCGGCTGGGGTAAACAAGAGGCTGATTGCTGACCATGAAACCGAGATACGACGTGCGGTGCGCAGGGGAAGGCGTGAAGTCGTGTGCAGCCTCGCCGGCTCTCTTGAAATGATCAATGTCTATTTTGCGAAGAAGGAGAAGGAAGCGGAGTGGAATACGAAAGCGCATGAGGTTGTCGTAAACTTGGATTTGCTCAAGCAAATTCTCGATAAGGAGATAAGCGATCTGCCTCCTGAGGTTGAAAAGCTGAAGGAATCTCAGTTTAACCTGGAGAAGGAGTATCAAGCTACCAAGGTGCCACCCCTCCAGCTGACTTTGCCACAGGTTTCTGATGACACAGCGGACGAGCCAATCGAAGTGGTTCCTGGGAAGGAAGTGCCCCAAGGATTGAACGAGTTTGGAACCAATCTCCCAGATCCAGTGCCGATCTCAGTGATCTATCCGAGTGGTCCTTCGGAGCCTACTGCCGGTGCCGCGACAACTGACCAGCCAGACGAATGAGCTTGCCTACTCACCCTTTGTTTTTCTTTCCTTTCTCTTGCTTTTTAAGACTTGGTGCCCGGGAGGGCTTTAATCCTTTGCTTCGTACTTGATTTGCTTTTGGTACCCGGAGGGGTTTTTACTCTTATGATTTCGGATTTTAACTTTTGCCTCAGCATTGTCCTTAGTTTCAAGGAGCGAAATGCGCTCGTTGAGCGGCTTACTTGCTTGCTTTGTTTTAAACTTTGAAAGCTGATAAAATACTTAAGATGCGGAATAAGTTAAGCAATTCAGGAGATAATTTAATATAAGGGTGCGAGCTGAGTCCTCGGTTTTTCGGACAACTCTCGATCGCGGTGCGAGCAGGGAGCTCGGCTTTAGGACCACTCTCGATCGCGGTGCGAGCTGGGAGCTCGGCTTCAGGATCACTCTCGGTCGCGATGTGAACTAGTCATTCGACTTAATGACCACTCTCGGTCACGGTGCGAGTTGATTACTCGGCTTAAGGACCACTCTCGGTCGTAGTGCAAGCAGTTTAATCAGTTTTTGAGACGGAAAGTCTAAGTTAAATGTTTCGAGGAAGAAATTGAAAGTGGAAATTACATGTTTGATTGGGCAAAAACGTTATTCACCGAACAAATGAGATTGCTGTAATTACTTGTAAATAACTTTATTGAACTGAATTTCGTTACAGATGGTGAAAAGTGACTAAGTCAGGGTCTTCTTCTGTTGCCTTTTCCTTGTTTACTCGAGAATCCTCAATGCTTCAAAAGGTAATGGGGTGTATACCCTCCATACCCCCCTAAAAAGGTCACTGCGAGGACTTGGTAATTCGGGAAAGGTGGGGGCTGGACTCAGTGAAACCGAGCTGCCTACGTACCCAAGTGGGGATCAAGCCTTACATAGTTCAGAATTAAGTACCTAATGGTAATATGCCTTAAGGTTCATGGCGTTCCACGCCCTTTTTTCGGGCGTGCCACCCAACTATTCGAGCCGGTAAACACCGTTGCGGACTATGGTAGTTACCCGATATGGGCCATCCCAATTAGTGCCGAGCTTGCCGGCACCATACTCCTTGGTGTTCTCGAATACTTTTCTCAGTACGAGCTGGCCCACTTTGAATCGTCGTGTTCTAACTTTAGAGTTATAGTATCGGGAGGCAGCATGCTGATAATTTTGTATTCTGATGAGAGCTTGATCGCGGCGCTCATCGATGGTATCGAGGTTGTCGCTTAACATAGTATCATTAACCTACTCGTTAATAGGGCATAGTGTCCGTCTGAGGCTCGGGACTGCCACCTCAGCTGGTACGACAGCCTCCATCCCGTAGGCTAGTGAGAAAGGCGTCTCACCGGTTGCAGACCTGGGAGTGGTACGACATGCCTAAAGGACTTCGGGAAGTTCGTCATACCATACCCCTTTCTTGGCATTTAAGCGTTTTTTGAGGTTGCTGAGGATTGTTTTGTTAGCGGCTTTAGCCTGCCCATTACCTTGAGGGTATCGGGGCGTGGACTTGGTCAGCCGGATTCCCCAATGGGCGCAGAATCCCTCAAATTGCTTTGAGATGAATTGCGACCCGTTATCGGTTACGATTTCGTAGGGGAGTCCGTGGTGACAAACTATGTGTTTTCATACGAAATTTTGCACCTGGTTAGCTGTTACCTTCTGGAAAGCGTCTGCTTCGATCCATTTAGTGAAATAATCAGTTAGGACCAGAACGAAGCGGACTTTTTTGCGTCCACCAGAGGGTACCAAGGGTCCGACGATATCCATCGACCACCTCATAAAAGGATAGGGGGCGGTCACTGAGGATAACTCCTCAGTTGGTTGATGGATTATCGGAGCATGCCTCTGACATTTGTTGCATTTCCGCGAGTATTTCTCACAATCTGCAACCATGGTTGGCCAGAAATAGTCTTGCCGTTTAATCCGGTGAGCTAGGGCCCGTCCTCCTGAGTGGCTCACGCAGGAACCATCATGAGTTCGTTGCATTAAGCTCGTGACGTGCTCCTCGTGTGCACAATTCAGGTAAGGTGTGGATAGACTTCTCTTAAAGAGCTCGCCGTTCATAACGCAAAATTTCGCTCTCCTGGCTTTGAGCTTTCGGATCTGCCACATGTCACCTGGTGCTTCACCGTGCTGGATGTATCGGAGGATAGGTATGCGCCAGTCAGGCTTATCACCCTCATCCTCCGAGTCATCAGACGAATCATCATCATCATCATCGTTCCCCTCACTTTCCACGTCATCGACCTCAGGAGATAGCTGAACAGCGGAAGGTGGGACGATGATGTCGTTGATGACGAGTGATTTTAACGCGAGGTCAATGCTCGGCCTGTCTATGCCTTCCACGGGGATGACCATTCGAACCAGTGGGTCCGAAGTAGAGGCAAGGACGGCAAGAACGTCAGCTGAAGCATTTTCACTACGGGGAATATGCTCCAATCCGAACTTGTCGAACTGATCGGCCAATGAGCGTATGAGCTTGACGTAAGCATCCATGCGCTCTTCCTTGGCATCAAATGCTCCATCCACCTGTGATGCGACGAGCTGGGAGTCGGTGAGTACGATAATTTCACGCGTTCTGATCCCTAGAGCGAGCCTCAGGCCGGCGGCCATGGCTTCGTACTCAGCCTCGTTGTTGGATGCATGGAAACCGAGGCGGAATGATTGCTCGAGAAGTTCACCAGTGGGTGAGCATAGTCGAATTCCTATTCCGGATCCATGTTTTGAGGATGCACCGTCGACATTGAGCGTCCACTGCTTGGGTAAATTCTCAATATCTGAGGGTGCGGTAGCCAGCTCGACCATGAAGTCAGCCAGGACTTGCGACTTAGCGCATGTCTTGGTGCGGTACTCGATGTCGTACTCACTGAGCTCAATGGCCCATTTCACCAAGCGTCCTGACTGGCTCGGGCTGCGAAGGAAAGTTCGCAGTGGGTGCGACGTCATCACCACTATAGGGTGAGATTGAAAGTACGGGCGTAGCTTTCTAGCTGCTGTTACCACTGCGAGAGCTAGCTTTTCCATAGCCGGGTACCGGGTTTCGGCGTCTAGCAGAGATTTGCTAACGTAGTAGATGGGGTGTTGCTCGTTCTGCTCTTCCCGCACCAGAACGCCGCTGACTGCTGCAGCCGAAACCGCGACATATAGGTAAAGAGGCTCACCTTCGACTGGCTTTGCCAGAATGGGAGGCTTGGACAAGTAAGACTTGAGTTGTTGGAAAGCTTCCTCACACTCTTCGTCCCATTGGAACTTTTTGTTGCTCTTCAACAACTGGTAGAAGGGGAGGCACTTGTCCGTTGACCGGGATATGAATTGGTTGAGAGCTGCGATTCGACCGGTCAATCTTTGGACCTCCCGAGTGTTTTTCGGGGAAGGCATTTCCTTCAAAGTGTCTATCTGCTTGGTATTGGCTTCTATGCCTCTCTTGGTTACCAAGTAGCCGAGAAACTCACCAGAGGCCACTCCGAATGTGCACTTAGTGGGATTTAGCTTCATGCCATACTGATTAAGTATGGCGAAGCACTCTCGGAGCTGGGCCACGTGATCTTCCTCTTTGGCAGATTTAACAAGCATATCGTCGATGTAGACTTCCATCGACTTGCCCAACTGCTTTTCGAACATCTTATTTACCGGGCGTTGATAGGTGGCACCAACATTTTTTAGTCCGAACGGCATCACTTTATAGCAATACGTGCTACGATCGGTGATGAATGCCGTTTTTTCTTGGTCTTCTGGGTTCATTAATATTTGGTTGTAAAAAGCGTCCATAAAGGACAACAGCTCGTGCCCCGCATTGGCCTCAACCAACCGGTCAATGTGAGGCAGTGGGAAGCTGTCTTTAGGGCACGCTTTATTCAAGTCGGTGAAATCCACGCACACTCGCCATTTCCGATTTTTCTTTTTAACTATGACAGGATTAGCGAGCCAGTCGGGGTACTTCACCTCTCGGATCGAACCAATTTTCAGCAGTTTGTCGACCTCGTCGTTCACGGCCTTGGCCTTTTCAGGGCCAAGTTTTCGCCGCTTTTGCTTAATTGGTTTAAAGGTAGGGTCGACGTTTAACTCGTGTGAGGTTACCGCGGCCGCAATACCCGGCATATCCTCCGGGGACCACGCGAATGTGGATTTATTTTCTTTAAGGAATGCGATCAGCTCGCTCCTCACGGCTGGATCGAGCTCGGTTCCTATACCGACGCACCTTTCTGGGTGGTCGTCGTCAATACAGACTTGGGTTACGAGGTCAAGGCGTGGCCCTAGAGTTACTGGGTCATTTCTTTTGAATATTTCTTTTGCCTCGAGCTCGTCCCGTTTCTGTGATTGCTATTGGGATGAGCTGGCGGCCAGCTGATTGTTGGCCATGTAGCAGTCCTTAGCTTGTCGCTGACTTCCCCATACGGTTTTTATGCCGCTGCTAGTTGGGAATTTCACACAGAGGTGATAAGTCGAAAGGGACGGCTTTCATCGAATACATCCAAGGTCGGCCTAGTATGACGTTAAAAGGAGCTGGGCGGTCAACTATGATGAACTCGACCACCCGCCGTTCCCCCTCAGTTATAACTGCGAGTTTGACGGTGCCCATAGATAGGGTGGTGTTTCCGGCAAAACCCGTCAGGGGTGCTGGCCCCCCAGTGATTTCATAATCCTCGACGTCGAGTTTCTTCAGAGCGTCGTAGAATATGAGATCAACTGAGCTGCCGGTATCGATCATGATTCGGGACATCTCACATCCGCCGACCTCGAGACGGACAACGAGTGCGTCGTCATGAGGTTGGCTGAGTGTCCGAGTTTCTTCCTCCGTAAAGGTTATGTTCTGACTGGGGGTAGACTGAGGTGGAACCTTCGTCCGCCCCTCGGGCTCAGCTTTACGCTGGTGAGCCTTAATCGAGTTGACGGAGACACGACACAATCGGGATCCTCCCTGAATGTAGTCGATCCATCTTATAGGGGAGGTTGCGTCCTGGCCACAACACAGTCCCAAACTTCTCCGACCCGTAATTTGGGTTTTCAGCGGAGCGGGTGGTGGGGAGATGGATTTCACCGCGGTGACGCGGTTAAGATCTAACTCAGCCATGACCAGGTCGATCCGCTTCTTGGAAGCTGGAGGAGGAGACTTTGGGCGACCTCCTTCCGGAGTGTTATCCGGTTTGGCGGGAGGTTTCCTCTTAGCTGCCTCACGGTCGGACTCATCGTCAGAAAACTCAACTCCCTCCAGCTCGCCCCTAGCGTACTTCAGAGCGAGCATGGTTTTGAGGAATCGACATTCCTCGGTGGCGTGACCGTAACGCTGGTGCCTAGTGCAGAATTTTCGGGGTCATAACTGCTGGTGCGAGTTGGCTGGGAACTCGTGACAGCATAGTTGTGCAGCCCTTGTCCCTGGCTATCGCCTTCTGACCGGTGAGGTCGCTTGTTGTTTCTATGGTTGCTCGAGCTGGGAGGTTGACTTCCGAGCTTGGCAGCTAGGACGAGGTCATCCTCCTCAGCTTGAGCGAAACGAAGACCTTGATGGAGAGCGTCCTCGAGGCTGGGTGAGCCATTCACCGCCAAGTCTCTTCGGAACGAGGAGTTATACGTGAGCCCGTTCTTTAGGGCGGCAAGAGCTAGGTCGCGATTTGGGTTTGCGATCTTTGCCGTCGTCTCTTTGAACCGGGCTAGGTAAGCTCGCAAACTTTCGTTTGGCTCTTGGCTAAGTTTCTAGAGATCTACCTCGGAAGCAGTGTGCTCAATGAACATGGCGTACTGCTTCAAGAAAGAGGTGACCAATTGCTCGAAACTGTTGATGGACCCTTCGGGGAGTCGGGAGAACCACTCCAAGGCGGGCCCAGTCAGATTTTCGGCAAAAAGTCGGCAGTAACCCGCATCCTGCTCGTGAGGTGGGAGGTGAGCCCGAGCTAGCGCTAGGCGGAAACCTCGAATATGAGCTTTTGGATCACCGATCCCTGGGTAGGACGGGAGCCTGACTTTTCCAATGTCACGGAGTTGCAGATTCGCGATCCGCTCCGTGAATGGTGTCTGTCTAATCTCCTCGACCACTCTGTCAATTTCCGGTGCTGAGCTCGTAGCCTGGTGCAGCTTGGAATTGACCTGAGCTAGACTCTGTCTGAAAAACTCCATGTCAGCTCGGTTTTCAGCTGGGTGAAAATCGAGGTGATGGTTCAACTGAGCCCGTCCACTGGAGGTGGTAGGATTGACCCCATCACGGAAGAGTTCTCGGACGTGTCCTGATATGGTCGTTTGGTTGGTCCCTTCTTCGGTGAGGGTTGTGGGAGCAAGGTGACCACTCTGCCGCCCCTCTGTTTCGAAGGTTACAGGTCGCTGCCCGGCACCTGGAGTGTCAGAGCTCGAGGCGAATGCTGACGACCCCAACCAGGCGGGCCGAGTCGTGTTTGGTGTTAGTGGAGGTTGTAGGAAATCCTGGATCTAGTTCTAACCACTTAGGGACTATCAGGTTTCTATCCCTATATCACTGTTAATGAAACTATGATTCCCAGATCTCGAATATACCTGATTACTGGCAGC
>OVAF01003764.1:0-11461 GCA_900406245.1 Odontarrhena argentea
TAATTATGTCGGTGACACTTGGTCGTTTATTCTATGTTTTCTGATTTTTTAATTAATCAAATATATATTAAAAATATCATATTTCTTTATCAAGAATTCTATATTATATATGATTATCGTGGTCTTTGTTGAAGTTTTTTAAAATAATACAAATTTTTTCAAATAAATGTATGTAGTGATATTTTAGGATAATTTTCTTTTATTTGTGTGCGTCTTGCTTTTCTGCTAAGCTTTCCACAAAGTGGATTTTGTTTGATTTTGATTTTTGAATGGTACTGATAAAAAGAGTTCACGTTTAATAATTTTTTGGGTAAAAATATTTGATTTGTTCAAGAAGGCTACGGAAATTAGGGATTGATTTTTATGTGTTGACCTCCCGTACGTATTTGTTATGATTTTCCTGAGTCAAATGATCTCCTATTAAAACGGGATCGATCGTAATCTTAATTATCAATTCTAATTAACCCTGAAAAAAATAAGAATCCATCAGCCAAACCATAATCCCATTAGAAATTTGTTTTATCATAATCTGAGGTGCTCGTGGGATCCATGGCTAAGACAAACCCTAAGGTATTCTTTGATATAACAGCGGACGGTAAACCGGCGGGTCGGCTGGTGATGGAGCTCTACGCTCACACGACTCCACGAACGGCGGAGAACTTCCGAGCCCTGTGCACGGGAGAGAAAGGTATTGGGAGGTGGGGTGGTAAGCCACTGCACTACAAGGGAACAACCATGGACTGTCTTATCCCCGATTCTTATCTCTATGGTGGAGACATCACTCACGGGAACGGAGAAGGTGGTGAATCCATCTACGAATATAGGTTTTTCGATGATGAGAACTTCGACAACAAACCCACCGGTCGAGGTACCCTCTTAATGTCCAACCGTAATCCAGACACCAACGAATCTCAGTTCGCTATCACCCTCGGAAAGTGGGTTAAAGAGGACACGGTCGTTTTCGGAAAAGTTATTCAAGGACTTGATGATGTGATTAACAACATTGAGAAATACGCCCCAGTTGTACACACTTTGTTTACCAAGCCTGTGGTGATCGCCAACTGCGGTGAGATCATGGTATGTTGATCTGTGTTTGGTTTGTTTTTATTCTTAGTTTCCTACTTGTTTTGCTCCATCGAATAGTGATACCATATATCTTTCATTATTATATAAAAATAGCGTCTCCACCATAATAAGAAAAAACGGGATCGTCACTTGATTCACTTCGATGATTAAAGGTCCCAAATGGTGACCATGAAAAAGAAAAAGAATTCATTTCCATTCCTTAAAAATTATACCATTTGTTGTAGATTTTTTGTTCTTGTGATTCCTCTTCGTTCCTCCTCGGTAGAGGCCTATAAAACAAAAAATATTCCATTTTTCCTTTTATAATTCTCTTTCATTTCTCAAATTGTGTTCTTGTCATTCCTTTTGTTTTTGTAGAGGTCACCAATTAGAGTCTTTGGGCATGCATTTGAGTTAAACATATGACCCTTTTGTCAAATGTGATAATGTTAGAATTTTATACATGATAGTGTGTTCATATTAGGACTGCAAGTGTATTAATAAGTTTTAGTTAATTCTAGATACGGTTAATTATTTCATTTGTTACTTAAATAAGAAAAACTAAAAAGAGACGAGAGATCATAGCTACGTACACGAAAGATTAAGAAACTCTTCTACCATATGTATCTATATATATGTCCATGCATTAGAACTTTTTGTGTTCACCGTTTGTTTTACTAAATCATTGGTTTCATTTGTGTAGGAAGCTCCCCTTAGTAAGGACCACATGTTTGGGTTAGGCAGTCTTGCTGAACGTGACAAGGCAACATCTTCGACATCTTATGTGCATTGTCTTGAGGAAATCAAAAGATTGAACACAATAATCAACGAGGAGCGGCTTGCACGCCAAGCTGAGAGGGAGACGTACGAGAAGGAGAGGAGGGAGACCCGCCAAAAGCTCTTTAAAATAATGGACATCATGGTGAGACGTTTCCCCAACGAATTCAAGAATTTTCCGACACTTGATTAGCTATGTCTTCCTAGTCTTCAATGGCCGCGATAACTAAGAGTTGTCTTTGTAGTAATAAGCAATTTGAAACGTTACTTTCAAAAGCAAAGATATAGATTGAATGATTCAGTATACATAAATTTGCATAGTTTCTCACAACAGAATTATATCGACTGGCCTCTTTCACTATAATCATGAGGGGCTGATAGAGCAACACCGCTATCTAAAGAATGAAATGCAAATCACATTTCAAAGCGAGAAAACGAGTCAAGAAGAAACTTTGATCAAATACTATGTAATGTAAGCCAAGTCTCACGGCATACTTGGTGTAACGTACATTGCCCATTGTCATCCAAAACCATCAGTACTCTTTAAACTGTCTTTGGTCAACAATTTTCTAAAATACAAATGAGTAATTAGTTTTCTTGCAATAGTTTAATAAAAACAAATTAAGAAAAATGATAATTTTAACTCATTGATGTAGTAATTCTATTTATTTAACTCAATTTAATTAAACTGTTGTAATTTTCTAATCTACAAATGAGTAATTAGTTTTCTTGCAATAGTTTAATAAAAACAAATTAATAAAATTTTATTGGTCAAAAATAATTAAGATTGGGACACATAGCATGCAACCTCTCAAAACTTAAGTTTTAAGGAAACCTTACTTTATTATAAACATATTTTTGATGCTTTTTTCATTCGCCAATTAAACTCTGTTGGGTTCTCGTACTATCGTTTATTTATTTTTTCACGAAAATGAATTTTTTTTCTTTGAAATTTTAAAATGAGCTTTTTATATAACCCCAATTTTCTTCAACAATTTCCTATCTAGATGTTTATTTGTCCTATCTATGTGCCATGGGTTCCATAATTAATGTCTTCTCTAATATAAATTTCTATTTTTTGTTTAGAAACACAATTGACCGATCGAAGATTGGCTTAACTCATTTCTCTCTACCTCTGCAGAGAAAACCAATATCAAATTTCTATCTTAGAAGCAATTTAGAAACAACATATGACTTCATGCCCTTTCTCGATCAATATATGCAGTTATGGTTATGTTTGTTGATCCTTATAAAGTTTGATCGATCACCCACTCAACTTTAGCTTGTTAATTACGAAAAGGATTCGCGTAAGTTTGTGAATATCAGTCGGTTTCTTTTGTCATATTCGTCAAATTTTTCCGGCTGCTTAACACTACCCAAAACCACTAATCTGCTAATTATGTAGGTGACACTTCGTCGTCTATTCTATGTCTTTTGATTTTTTAATTAAATATACAAAAAATATCATTTTTCTTTATCAAGAATTCTATTATATAGTTTATCTTGGTCTTTGTGGATTTTTTTTTTATAAATAATACAAACTTTTTCAAATAATTTTATTCAATGGTATTTTTCATTTATTTGTGTGCATCTTGTTTTTTGCTGCTAGGCTGGATTTTGTTTGATTTTTATTTTTGAATGGTACTGATAATAAAGACAAAAAAGAAGGTGGGGGAACAAAGCCTCTAAATTTTAGGTTGGCGTTAACGAAAAATGACAAATATTTTATTTAGCTACAACCCATCAAAACAAGTATATATATTTATAAGAATAAGAAAACAAAAGATATATAAAAAGGTAAAAATAAAAAAGATAGTTTTAATGCAACGACTTGACGTGTTGTGTTCGGCCAACCTCGTTCAAACTCACTCCGGAGTCCGGAAGGCGGAAGCAGCCCAAATAATTTGATTTATATAAACTTTTGTAAAATCTATGTTCTTCATGCATTAATTGGTCACGTTTAATATTTTTCTGGGTAAAAATGTTTGATTTGTTGGGTTACAAAAAAAAAAAAAAAATGTTTGATTTGTTCAACAAGGCGCTACGGAAATTAAGGATTGATTTTTTTTTTTTTTTTTTCTATTATAGCTAGTCTCTATATCATAACAATAAAACTTCAAACTCGGATGACCTCCCGTAATTGTTATGATTTTCTTGAGTTAATTCATCTCCATGGCTAAGGCAAACCCTAAGGTATTCTTTGATATAACAGCTGACGGTAAACCGGCGGGTCGGCTGGTGATGGAGCTCTACGCTCACACGACTCCACGAACGGCGGAGAACTTCCGAGCCCTGTGCACGGGAGAGAAAGGTATTGGGAGGTGGGGTGGTAAGCCACTGCACTACAAGGGAACAATCATGCACTGTCTTATCCCCAATTCCTATCTCTATGGTGGCGATATCACTCACGGGAACGGACAAGGTGGTGAATCCATCTACGAATATAGGTTTTTCGATGATGAGAACTTCGACAACAAACCCACCGGTCGAGGTACCCTCTTAATGTACAACTGTAATCCAGACACCAACGGATCTCAGTTCGCCATCAGCCTCTATAATACGGTCCGATACGAGGAGAATGTCGTGTTCGGCAAAGTTATTCAAGGACTTGATGATGTGCTTAACAACATTGAGAAGTACGCCCCAGTTGTACACGATTTGTTTACCAAGCCTGTGGTGATCGCCAACTGCGGTGAGATCATGGTATGTTGATCTATGTTTGGTTTGTTTTTACTTAGTTTCCTACGTGTGTTTTGCTCCATTGAATAATGATACCATAAATCTTTCATCATTGTATCAAATAGTGTCTCCACCATAATAACAAAAAACGGGATTATCACTTCCATGATCAAAGGTTCCAAATGGTGAATATGAAAAGGAAAAAGAACGAGGAGGTACAATGAATTCCTCTCCGTTCCTTAAAAATTATACTATTTGTTAGGAATTTTGTGTTCTTGTGATTCGTCTTCATTCCTCCTAAGCAAAGAATTATAGAACAATTAATATATATTATCAATCAAATTTGAGAAGGGATAAGAGTAACCACTTTCTATTTACAATTTTCCTTTCATTTCTCAAATTTTTTTCTTGTGATTCTTGGTAGTGGTCATTAATTAGAGTCTTTATTAATCGGGCATGTATTTGAGTTAAACGTATGACCTTTTTGTCAAATGTGATAATGTTATGATTTTATACATGATATATAATGTATTCATATTAGGATTGAACAGTGTATATATTAAGTTTTAGTTAACTCTATATAGCGTCAATTATTTCATTTGTTACTTAAAAAAAAAAAAGACACGAGAGATCATAGCTACGTATATTTAATATTGATCATCAAATGGTTCAAATAAATGGATGGATGTCTTGTTTACTGACTACTGAGTGTGGATAGATATATATAACTATATATATATCCATGCATTAGAACTTTTGTGTTCACCGTTTGTTTGTTTGTTTTTTTTTTTTTTTGAATAAGTTCACCATTTGTTTTTAACTAATTAATCATAAGTTTCATTTGTGTAGAAAACTCCCCTGATTAGTAAGGACCACAGGTTCGGGTTAGGCAGTCTTGCTGAACGTGACAGGGCAACATCTTGGACATCTTATGTGCAATGTCTGGAGGAAATCGAAAGATTGAACAGAATAATCAACGAGGAGCGACTTGCACGCCAAGCTGAGAGGGAGACCTACGAGAAGGAGAGTAGGGAGACCCGCCAAAAGCTCACCAAAATAATGGGCATCATGATGAGATGTTTCCCCTACGAATTCAAGGATTTTCCGACCCTTCAATGGCCACGATAACTAAGAGTTGTCTTTGTAGTAATAAGCAATTTGAGACGTTATTTTCAAAAGCAAAGATATTGACTGAGTTCGATCACTACATAAATTTGCTTAGTTTCTCACAACAGATTTAAATCAACTAACCTCTTTCACTGGTCAGAGGTTTCTTTTTTTTTAGCTGCAATGATACACATATATACAAATATTTTGGAAGGTCAATTCACAATTGATTTTTTATCAAAGAAAACCAAAGGTATGAGTTAAGTGTAACACACAAAATTTTGGAGTTTGCGTTTATCTAAAAACTAATTAATATGAAAGCACAAATTTTCTATTTTGAAAGAAGTATATATATCATGTCTTAGGGTTTATAATGTTTAACACACAGTTAATTTAATAAACTCAGACAAAATAATATTCGCCTCAGTTACTCTCTTTTCTCTTTAGATTTCATCTTCCTATAATTCGCTCTTTTATCACAGCACTTTAACAAGATAATTACAAAGGAATCATTGGTTTAGAAATCCACAGGAAAATATAGAATATAGTGGGTTTCGTATTGGATGCCAATTATAAAAAGGTTGGACTGAAAATGTAGTAGAATGAAGAATAAGATTCGCACAAGAAAAGGTAAGGGAATAGAATAAGACCGGAATGTGTAATCATAATTACACGGACTAATTAATCATTCTATAAACTAAAACACGTTACCTGATAATTAGTTACACTTGAGAAGCCAGTTTTTATATTGTTTTTTCTCTTTTGGTTTCTTTTTTTTTTTTTTGGAAACATTGCATCTATTATTTAAAATATACAAAAATCACAAGTGAAATACGATAAAGAAAAGAACTAAGGTAAACGTAACTATTTACTTATTTCCCAAGCTTTATTAGTTAATCATAGATCATCAAAATTTCATTACTGAGGTAAATAATTTTTTAGTGATTGCTAAAAATATGTACTTCTCAATCCTGCCATCTTACAGCCAATAGTTACATGTATTAACAATCCTTTTGCATATCCTCTCTACGGTGGATCAAAGAATACTTTTATTTTTGTAAAATTAATATATCTACAGCTAATTAAGTCATAAGATATATATATGGGGCAAAAAGCAAAGTCACGGGTAAAACAAATCGTAGCCATATTAAGAATACACCTACAAAGCTAATAACTTAGATGTTTGGTTTTGAAAATGAAGATCAGTTTTAGTTAGATATTTGGCCAAAACATAGGATAGGGTGTTGGTATATATATGTGTTGAAAAATATCACATGCATTTTATGTTATGCATATATGCATATGCTATGGTTTTATTCCAAAGTTATATACATTGAAGAGTAGTACATTTTTGAAATTCTCCCTTATTTTCACTATGTTGGTTTGGTCCGTTAAATGCTTCTCATGTTCTCTACCAAGTAGTGAATAAAGTGTATTTTAAGAGGCACTGAAAAGAACAAACAATTGAAAAGAAACTGTGGGGAGGGGGAGACAAAAGCCTAGGTTGGCACTTATCAAAAATGACAATCGAAATTATATATGATTAAAATTGAAAACCCATCAAAGTAATTTACAACATTGACTTTTCATATGGAAAATTAAATAAAATAAGTGAAAAGAAAAAAAAGACAAAATGGGTTTTAATGCTACGAAGATGACATCACGTGTTGTGTTTGGCCGGACCTAATCCAGAAGAAGCAGGGTGAATTAAAGATTTTTGTTTGATCAGTACACAACTTTATTCGTGGTGTCGTCTATTGTCAATATTTTAATTTCAGGTGTTGGTTATCAATTTATCAGCTCAGACTTAATACACGATATTTATAAATACTTTACTCTATCTTAAATTCCTACCTCATCTATACTATCATACATGACGATATTCAATACCACCACCACGTCCCAACACAAGATTTGAGTTTAACAATCTACAAAAGCAACCCATCAAATAGAACCAGTGAAGCCCAACAAGTTTGGACTCCAAAGCCTAATGAGCCCAATAGAATTTTACATCTCTTTATAATTTTACAAAAGAGGAAAAGACATAAAGAAATTAATGCAGTGAGAGAAAGAAAAGGGAGGAGACCCATCCATGATCCTTGTAGCGAAGCAGCGACAGGTTCTCTGATGTCACACTCACCGCAAAATTGCTTACAGTGTTTCACATGCAATGCTTCTTCCCATTTATTTTTTTATTATTGTACCTTCCCTTTATTTATTATTATTATATCCCCACAACTCACTTTCTATTAATGTTTATGTTTCCATTTAATTCGTTTTCTTTTCCTTCATGTGATTTGGATTTTTCCACATTACTTTTTCCCTATTGCAATACAGTGATACACATACACCCCTATATTTGTATATATGCTTAGCTGTAGTCTGTAGAATAAATGTTGGAAACCATACCCAAGTTAATTACAGTACATTATCCTATTCCTAAATTACATCTTACATGTACCACGTAGTATTAATACAAGCCTATCCGTATGCTATTTCAAATATTCAGTATAGATCCCAATTTTGGGCGTTCCAAGATTGACTCTTTGTCACACATAAATACTCTCTCTTTTTTTAATGATCAATGTAATTGACCAAATATATCAGAAAATGTGGTAATTTTTCTGTTTACATGGATATGGGATTTAGTTTCTATAAAGTATATTTTTAATGTCTTATGAATGCGATATAGGACCAAATATTTGATAAATGGTGTAACTTATGATTATAATGCATGGCAACAATAATAATTGCTTTTATTAATCGTGTGATAAACTGGTTTTTTTTTTTTAATATAATGTTGGTCGTTCCAACTACAAACCAACTTAAGAAATCAATCATACACCACAAAGCATATCAAACATTTATAAATTTTGTTTTCTTATGCATAATCATAACATAACGTTTTCTAATAAAACCCGAATTACATAATAATAATAACAAATTAATGTTTTAAACAAGCCCTTAACGGTTTACCGCAAAGACAATCGTTAAACATAAACGACGCCGCTTCAAGGTGATCAAACGGAGATCCCACCGGAATCTTCCCACAGAGATGGTTATGACTGAGATCCAAATGCCCGATGAACGAAGCTCCGGAGATTGATCTCGGAATCGGACCTTTGAGATTATTATGCGACAAATCAAGCACAGTGAAGTAAGATCTCGGCCCGAACCCTTCCGGAATCTTCCCTTGCAACATATTCCGGCTCAAATTCAGATTCATCACCGACGACGTCATAAGAGTCGGCGGAATCTCGCCGGAGATTTTGTTTCCGTCGAGGTTTAGCGTCGCGAGAACCGCCATACGACCTAGACCCGGTGGGATTGTGCCGTAGAGTTGATTACCGGAGAGATCCACGTCGGCCAATCTGTAGATTCGGGTCATGGATTCGGGGAGCCGACCGGTTATTCGGTTACCGCTAAGTAATGCCCGGCTCATCATAGTTAACCGGCCGATATCCGAAGGGATAAAACCGGAGATTAAGTTGTTACGGAGATCTAGATGCATTAAGCTAGAGAGATTGGTTAGAGAGCGTGGGATTGAACCGGAGATTCGGTTATCAGCGACGTTTAAAACAGCTAACCGGTGTAACCGACCGATATCGTTAGGAATCGAGCCGGAGATTTGGTTTCCGATGAGGTCAAGTGTACGGAGGAAAGAGAGACGAGTGATACATTTAGGGATTTCGCCGGAGATACCTTTCCAATCGGCGATAGTGATGGCGGAGAGACGAGGGAGGTTACAGATAGCCGGAGAGATGTGACCGGTCATGTAACCGGTTCGGTGAGCTCGTTCGAAGATTGGGTCTTCCGACTCGCCACGGAGGTTGATGTCGGCGACACGGTGAGTGATTGAGTCACAGCTAATGCCGTACCAGTTGTGGCAACAGTCTGGACCCTTCCATGAGTTGAAAATGCCGAGGTAGGGCTCGTTCAGAGCTGACCGGAAAGCTAGGAGTGCGCGGCGGTCTGACGGTGGACATGAAGTGGCGGTTGTGATTAAGAGGAAGAGGACTGAAACGACGACGTTGAGAGGTTTCATTGTTTCTCTGTGTTTGTGTGACAGTGTTGTGTGTGTTGGGAATTGTGGACTTTGATTGTGAGTGGAGAAGATTACCGTTTGAGGGATGAGATATAAATAGCGAATTAATTAAAATGTGGAATTTCCGAAAAATAAAAAAGAAAAGGACAATACTAGGCTTTTATATTTCCTACTTTTTCACAGAAAGTATTATATAAATAATTTACGATTAGACATTTTGAACACTTTTCAATAATGAAAAAATTATGTGTTCGTGTAATCTTGATTAATCATGAAATTCTTACATCAAATGTCAAGTTCATGTAAGTTCTCCAACACTAAAAACCGTAAACGTAAAATTGTTTAATTAAAACATGTGACTTTGTTTATTGAAAAAACATATTAACATCCTTTTCAAAAAAAAAAAAAAAAAACATATTAACATGGGATTATCAATAATATGGACACAAATAAGAAGAAACACACACATGGATTACAGTTTGAAGCACATTCACTTAGATATTATAGAAGAGCTTGAAGACAAATTAAAGAAAGAGACAGGAAGTGAGAGTGGGGGAGTGTTCCCATGCAAATAATTGAGGTTACGATTAGATTTTCCGATGCGACTTTTGCCGGTTGGATAAGCTTTGCTTACAAATCATTTTTATCCAAGGATCAACATGACGCCACGTGGTCATGTTCTTGTGTTTTAATCTTTTTTTTTTTTAAGCATTCTTGTTTTTTATTTTTATTTTAATTAAGTGATGAAGATAACCATACACAATCTTCGAAATCACAAATAATTGTGCTTCTGTTGACTTTTCTATTGGGTTCACGATTTGTTATTGGTTTTACTTGGGCCTTGTATAGTATATGCTGGACTGAACATAGTGAATTATCCCAACAAGAAGAAAGATTATATTTTAACAGATTCCAAATCTGCAGAGAATTTATTAGTGTTTTAAATTTCTTTTGAAATCACAATATATTGGAATCCGAATATTTATATTTATAATTGAAAATCTATACAAATCCACCAAATCTATTATAAAATCAAATTTTTTTATATAAATTATGGAACGAATCACACATGATTTTAAATAGTACTTACAAATCACAAAATAAATAACACTTCATTTCAATTAAAAATTAAAAATCAATAATCCAATAACACCGCGTTTGTGTTTTGAATTTTTGAATTCATTGAAATACACAAACCACTACCATTCTCTTAAAATATTTGAACTTGTTATCTTTTTTTTTTTTTCATCTAAACTTTGTTATATTAAACCAAGGAAGTACACAGAGCCCAAACAAGGGACACCTTACAGAGCTTAATCCCAACACAGGGAAGCCAACTGAAACTAAAGTCTAAAACAAGGGAAATATACAACGCCCAAACAAGGGAAACGAAAGCCCAAAAGAGGGAAGCTGGTGGAACCACAGATGGAATACATGACACAAACACTTGAACAAACCCACTTGAACAAACCCGAGAAAAATGACTGCAAGAACCCTTGATACTTAAAACAAACATAAGTTGAGATTGCAGAACCTGAAAAGTTAGAACCAACACCTTTGCTGAATGAGCTCGAGGATTGGGGCACCATCATCTTCCCTATTTATTGCTATCGACAAGGAGACTTCAATTAGCCGGTTAACAGGCCTTAAAGCACCATCAGAAGGTCGAAGCCACGAGAAGACACATGAACAATCCCTCTTCGAAACCAAAACTTACCCACTCCTTGGGATTAGGAAACGCACAACAAAGAGAGCACCAGACAAGACTACAATCTTAACTCACATCTA
>OVAF01003765.1:0-11460 GCA_900406245.1 Odontarrhena argentea
GTTAAGGCTTCCGTACATAGTATAAACAAATAAGGTGATAGCGGATCACCTTGTCGTCGTCCTCTTTGAGGTTTTATATAGCCTTTTGGGTTCCCGTTCAGCAGTACCTGAAATGAGACCGAAGTCACACACCACATGATGCATGATATCAAGTAAGGATGGAATCCGAGTTGTCTGAGTATACTTTCCAGGAAAGACCATTCGAGCCTGTCATAGGCTTTGCTCATGTCCGTCTTTATAGCCAGGAACTCATTCCTAACTTTATTCTTTGTTCGTAGTCCATGAAACATCTCCTGGGCGATAAGAATATTATCAGAAATTAATCTCCCCGATACAAAAGCCGATTGTGTCTCCGAAATGATTCGTGGCATAATTTCCTTAAGTCTCAAACATAATACCTAAGATATAATTTTATAACTTATATTACATAAGCTAATTGGTCTAAAATCCCCCATAGCCAGAGGTTTATCCACCTTCGGTATCAAACAAATATTGGTAAGATTTAAGCCTGGATCAAATGATCGTTCGCGAAAGAAATTTCGAACCAGATGAACCACTTCTGTCTTAATTTCTCCCCAAAATCGTTGATAAAAAAGTGCCGTCATTCCATCAGGCCCTGGCGCTTTCTCTGGGTGCATAGTAAATAAAGCACTTTTAACCTCATCCTCTGTGATATCTCTTAGTAATCTTTGATTCATTTCGTCTGTAACCTTCCGTGGTATCGCAGCCACGAATTCAGACGAATTATGCGGTGGGCTTGCCTGAAATAATAATTTAAAATAATCCGTGGCGATTTCCTCTATACCAGAATCGACAAATTAATTGTTATGAGGAATATATTGAATTTCAAAACATTTGTCACCAATAATTGCAACCCATCTCATTATTCTAAAATAGAAAATGTAAATTTTTACGACCCTCTATACTATACATATGTAACATTTTTCTTTCTTATAGATTATTTCCCTTTCCATAACCTTCTTAGTGTTCATTTATATATGGTTTAGTTCACAATGACGTATTTGGCCAACATATTATATATAGATTAGCTCTCTAGAAAAAATTAAAGTCAAACAAACAAATAAATGAAGAGCATGGATTACCGTTTCAGAGGTGAAAGGCTATGAACGTTATGACGTCTAATTGATGGCATACATACATCTGGAGAGCCGGTCCTAAATTTAAGAAGGCTGCAATCTAAAAAAAAAAGATTGGTAGACAAACAAAACATAACCCTTATTCCATTAATCTAAAAAAAATATTTTTAAAAATTGATTGAAAATAACTTTTAAATTAGTGAACCGCATGACCTCAAGGCCACCACTGCCTACATGGAGGGGAAATTATTATAGAACCAATATTGTTACGGCAGTATAATCTTGATTCAGATCTGAAAGCGTACATGTGTAAATTGTACATATATGATAAATAAGAATGATACCAATTATATGTTAGACTTCATAGCTGAAGTTCTTTGTTTAAGTACCTTTTGCCACCAAACGCTGTCGTCATTCTAATAAGCATTTGTTAATGTAGAAACTAGGATAAGTTGGTAAATTGATTTGGTAACCAATATTGTTCGTTCCCTTTGGCATTCGTATCTGATGCTTGAGTTTTAACAAACGACATTATTTTGCATTATCATTGACCTGCGAATAAGGGGAGTACCAGCTACTCTCGAATCTTAATGGTAAGATTTGAGTTAAGTAGCAAATTCGATCTGTCCTTTTTTGGCTTAACCAGATTTATTAGACCAGACCAGGAGGCATACTTTTCCCTTATTTATGAGTACAAATTGCTTCAATCTCGTTTCCATTATTAGAACAGACCAGGAGGCATACTTTTCCCTTATTTATGAGTACAAATTGCTTCAATCTCGTTTCCATTATTAGACCAGACCAGGAGGCATACTTTTCCCTTATTTATGAGTACAAATTGCTTCAATCTCGTTTCCCATATATATATGATTCCTTATATGTGCAAACGGGACGAATAATCCAGTCTTTCTTAGGAAATATGTGCATTATATTGCTCCCCAATACCCATCGATGTGGTTAGAAAAAAAGGTGCCTTTATTATATATTATGATTATGCCTATGCATGTGAACACTATAGTAAGGAATACTTGTTTGAGTAGTTAACGTTAGACATATAAGAAATAAGAAAAAGTAAGCGTTAGGTAAGTCATTTTAAATCATACTAGAATTGTAAATTATAAAACACAGTTTTAAGTGTCCTCATGCTCTTGGAGGGGTATGTAGCTTAAGAATTTGTACTGTTCCACCTAGCTATGTCATTCTTTTCATTTACCTTTGAAGTCGCAAAAAGCATAGCGTACGTATTAGCGTTTCGCGGTTTTTGACAAACTAAAGAAAAAAAAAAAAAAAACAAGTCAAACAAACTAATCAACATCAAGAAAACTCAGTGATCGTTGAATCTTTTTAATATATTTCCATACTAATTATAATGCAGAGATCTATTTATTCATGTTTACAAAATTTGTAAACAAATTAGTTGATGTTGATATGATAACCGAAGCATAGATAATCATGTGTTCACATTATTCTTCTTCACGAAAAATATAGATGCAACCAAACGTCAAAAAAACAATATAGATGCAACCATTTAATTATGTACTGGCTCTAGTTCACACTATTTAAGAAACAAGAAGAACAAAACTAGCTTGCCACTCCATAAACTTCCAATAAACCTTAAACTGAGTCCATGTCAGGTCCATCCTCCCCCGACGCAGTTCCCAAGCCACCTCAACATAAAGTGTTCTTAAACTTTCGGGGAGATGAACTACGACTAAATTTTGTTAGTCATCTAGAGGACAGACTGACCAGGGAAGGTATCAATTTGGCGATAGACAAGAAAGAGAGAAAAGGCCAACCTTTAGAAGTCCTTTTCACGAGGATCGAGCAGTCAAGGATCGCACTTGTGGTCATATCACCAAGGTATACGGAATCTCACTGGTGCTTAGATGAGCTGGTAAAGATCAAAGCACGTGTGGATGTGGAAGCAATGTTTGTATATCCGGTGTTCTTTAAGGTGACGGTAAATACCGTAAAGAGACAGGAAGGAACTTTTGGCGATAATTTCAGGGCATTAGCCAAAAAAAATCCTGATAAGGCTACCGGATGGGAAGAAGCTCTAGTTTTTGTGACGACCATTATAGGCGAGACGGTTCACGATAAAAGGTACACATTATTTCTCTTCTTGGAATGGAACATGTCATTCTTATAATATTTCCTGGTGAAGTTTGCTTAGCGACTATTTCAAAAATCATTTCTAATTTCTAAAGTTTTAAGGGGTAATGAAGCAAAATAGCCCATTAATTCCTATAAATTAATTAGAGTGTTGCTTCCATTATCCCTGGTTAGTACTTAATTAGTAACCTCATCTCCCCAACTAGAGTACAAGTACGAGGGAATAAGTAGAATATTGGTTATTGTTGCGGTAGGACATTTGATTAATCCCCTGTTACTTCATGGGAGAAACTTTGCTTTGTTGGAATACCTGGATCGAACATGTAGAGCCTTAATTTAGGATTAAATCCACAGGCTATAATTATTTTGGTATAGATAGAAGAGAAATTCCCAAAAATACGTACCATTTTTTTTTTAAAGTAATAATTTTAGAATTTAAAGTACGTTAGGATTAGAGAGCTTAGAATTTAGGGTTAAAAATTTATAGGGTTAGGGTTTAGTAATTAATAACTATTTGAGTTTACAATATAAGATTTAAGATTTTAGGGTGTAGATTTTTTGGATTTTAGATTCAAAATTGACTTTTGCACAAAAGAATTTGGAATCTTGTGCAAAATGCGTAAATTTGGTTTTTTCGCAGAATCATGAATCTCAGTCTAGTATTATTTTTTATTTTTTTTTTTATTTCTTTTTTTTTTGCATTTAGACTTTATATTTCATTTTACACCAAAACTTCAAAATCTTTTTTCACATAAAAATTATTGATACAGAGGTTTTAAACCCAAATTACATATGGTAAGTGCACATCAAATGACATTAGTAAAAATGGGAAGTTGTACTCAAACGTTTAGATTTTAAATAAAGCTAAGATAAAAAAAATATGATTTAAATAATGAGAATAAATAAAAGCAAACGATTTCACGAAAGAATTTTAATCAATTCGAACAAGAGTATTATGCTTTGGGAACTTCATAGGAAAATCGAAATTGTTGACATGAAAAGACTAAGTGTCGACCGACACCATTATGGTAGCGATCGACAATAGTCGTGGATTTTTAGAGAGCCTTTCTAGAACTCAAACACTAAGATAAAATAGACCTGCTATCGCTGTAAAGATTATCTATGTCTAAATCTTAGAAACCCAAATTTATTTGCGTATCCTATAAGATCTCGACAAGCATTAGTCTCATGCTCAATTTATCACAAGATCTATAAACCAAATTCCTTTGTAGATAGAGATCTTGCTCACTTAATTAAGATCTTCTTTTTTCTAAGTAGTCAGCTTAGATTTAACATTAAACACAATCTAGATGAATAGATGAATAACTATAAGATAATTCCTAACAAAGTTACTAAGACATAGCAATTGAGACAAACATTATGAAAAAATAGAAATGTATAAAACAGATAAGTATAAAGGTATGAAACTCTATCTCTTTCTCTCGAAGATTAGAAAATAAAGGGATTAATAGCATAACCTAAAAACAATAGCTTAAAAGTAATATTTATAAGTCTATAAACTTCATGATCAATCCCTTGGCTAAAAAACTGGAAAAGTCCTTTTCCAAAAGGGAATTAAAAAAAAAATTTTGCTTCGCCCAAGAAAAACATGTGTTCACTAAAATAGTCAAAACTCATTAACCGCTATTCGAAATGAGTTAAATTCACCGCGAAAGTGAAGTTAACTCAAATTTATATCCTCTCTCCAGATTTCAAATTAAAATTCCAACAGAAAAGTTTGCGTATGGCATGATCTTTGAAGAAATTTGGACTAATTATGCATTGTCATTCCTCTTGTTGGCTTTCTTATGCCTTAAGACTTCCTCCAAATGTACTTTTAGTTTTTAACCTAAAAAAACTCAAAAAAGACTTAAAAAACACATAGATATTATGGTTGAAAACAGGTAAAAACATGATATGCGAATTATAGAATCTCGTTTTGCATTAAAGCTAAATTTATGTTAAGCAGTATAACAATGAAATTTCGTCTATATGGCAAATCACGAAGTTCAATTTTGTGCCAAACTACAAAAACACATTTTTAGACAAAAGGGCAGTTTATGTTAGTTTTTGTGCTAAAACCACATAAACAGTACAATGTTTCCGCAAAACATTTATAATTGTTGATGCACAAAAATATGGCAAGCTCTTGAATTTTTAAAACGAAGGTTAATCTTTAAATTTTAAACAAAAAAAATTCAACAAGAATTGATATATAAGAAAATTAATATTTAAGTTTTAAACTTTAAATTTACGTTTGATTTGGTTTTCGGTCTTGTAAAATTTGTTTGACATTCCGTGTAATATTAAAAAATTATTTTTTTAAGAAATGTAATATAAATAATTTAAATAGTTGTTATAATTCTTATTTTGGATGAATAAATAGTTAAACTAAATCTAAATTAAAAAAACGTTTATACAACAAATTATTATTTTAATAGTTTAGACACCATAGGTGACTGTCTCCATTGGAAGGATGTTTTGGTGATATATTATTAGTGGGGTATTTATATTAAACTATTATTAAATTTAGTATTAGTTTAATCTTTAGACACTTAGTTGAGTGTTAGGAGTGGACATGATCTAAGTATATAAATGTTTGACATTTGACACGAAAGCATCTAAGACCAGCTCCACTAGTAGATTTTAATGGTGTCTTCACATATTCTCATACAAAAAATAAATAGAAAAAAAACAATAAGGGAAGAACCGGTGCTTTTACAAGACCCAGAAGGACCCGCTAAGATATGACATGTGTCCTGTTATAATTGGACGCCTATATTTTTATTTTATTTTTCTTTATTATTGGAAAAACATAAATAAGAAAAATAGTTTTAAAAATGAATAAAATAATAAAAAATTGCAAAAAATGGAAATCTTTTTTTAAACTACAAAAAATCTTTGAACAACATTATATATATATATATATATATATATTATTTTAACTTTAAACTTACAAAAAAACTTTATATTTTTTAATATTTCAACAATAATTAATACTAAAAAATTTATTGATATTTAAAATTTAATCTTCTAAAAAACTTAAAACAACATTTTTTATATTTCTTATTTTGATATAACAGTTTATATTAAACATTCCGAATAGTGTAAAATATGTTTAATATTCCAAATAATAAAAAATATTTGTGTTTTTAATGTAATATAAGTAATTTAAATAATGTTATATATGTTATTTTGGATTAACTAATAAATTATCATAATTTGAATTAAAATATATAATTTTTTAAAAAATAATAATAATTATATAATTACGGAACAGATTTGAATAATTTATTATTAATTTTATAGTTTAATGTTTATATACTTTGGGTTGGATCATGGTCTAAATGCTACTAACTTTGGTTGAATACAAGCTATTGTAGCTGAGCCCCCTGGTTACTAATGAATATTGTTGTTTACAATATTATTTTTGACAACTGATCTATAGAGGAAATCCTATAGAAAGTTCAGTGATCACTTTGTTTTCCCTTGTTTCGTAGCGATGAAGGTGCGATCATTAAAAATATCCTGAAGGAAACAAGGAAAATACTTGACGACATTCAAACAAAGGAAACAGAAAGTCTAAGAGAAATAACAACTGAAGAAAATCATGAGAGTTCTATGAATATGTCTTCGTTCGTTGGTCTCGAACCATGCCTCGAGCAATTAGAAGAGAAGTTGGAGTTGAAATCAGACAGTACACGCTATGTTGGGGTTGTTGGGATGCCCGGCATAGGTAAAACAACGCTTGCCAAGGAATTGCTAGTAAGGTTGAAAAACAATTTCATGTACAAGATGCTACTGGAAGACATCCGTGAGAAGTCAAAACCATCCAAGTCCTTCAATTCGCAGTTGCAGGATGAGCTCTTGATAGGATTATGGAAAAGCAAAAACCATGAAGGGAATAAAAATGAGAACAGGTTAACACTTGAAGACATAAAGAGCCGAATATGCAAAAGCAAAGTACTTGTGGTTCTTGACCGTGTGAGCGAAATGGAACAAATAACAGAGTTTAAACGCCAATGTAGTTGGATAAGAGAAGGAAGTAAAATCATCATAACAACAAGTAGCAAGTCCGTGATCAAGGGTATGGTTGATGAAACTTATCAATTGCAGGGGCTTAGTGACACTGACGGGTTTGAGCACCTCAGCTTTCACGCCTTTGTTAATCACACCTGCCCTCTTAATGGAAATTTTATGAAGCTTGCAAGAAAGTTTGTGGATTACTCGAGGGGGCATCCATCAGTTCTCAAGGTACTTGGTAGTGAGCTCCGTAAGAAGAATGAGACTTACTGGAATGAGAAGCTTGGAACGCTTGCCAAAAGCCCGAGCAACACGATTCAAGATGTCCTTAGAATACCTTATGACGAGCTTAGTGAGGAGCACAAGAATGCGTTCCTTGACATTGCATGTTTCTTCAGGTTTGATGATGAGTATCATGTGAAGAGTTTGCTTGATTCTTCAGCTACAAATGTGAATGAAATACGAGATCTAGCAGACAAGTTCCTGATTGATATTTGTGCGGGTCGACTAGAAATGAATGATCTGTTGTATGCATTCGCATTGGAACTCGTTTCACGAGGATCCTATGAAAATATAAAGAGTGGGCGTAGGCTCTTCAACCATGGGGATATCGTTACGGTTCTCCAAAATAAAGAGGTAAGAGACTTAGACTATTCTCTTGAACACACTTTTTTTTAGACCAATCTTAAATGTTGTATATGTAATGCTTTTCTTACCCAGGACGCGACCAACGTCAGAGGAATGTTCCTCGACATGTCAAAATTAACGATGAATATTTTCTTAGACATGGACATATTTGCCGGGATGGACAATCTCCGGTACTTGAAATTCTTTAATTCATGTTGTCCAAAAGACTGTGAAGCTGATTGTCAACTAAACTCCCCTGATGGACTGGAGTTTGAGTTGCCAGAGATCCGGTATCTCCACTGGCTGAAATGCCCACTGGAGAAGCTTCCACCAGGTTTTAAGCCAAAGAATCTCATCAATCTCAAGTTGCCTTATAGCCAGATCGAGCAACTCTGGGAGTCAGATATGGTATGTCATATACTACTACTACTACTACTACTACAACACTAAGTGATAATATGGATATATTAACACCCAAATCTTCTTTGTGCACCACAGGATACGTCAAAGTTAAAGTGGCTAGATCTGAACCATTCAAGAAAGTTGCACACATTGTGGGGTCTACCCCAGGCTCAAACATTTAAAAATAAGGAACCAGAGACGGTTCGTAGAAACAACATGGAAAGTCTCATATTCATAAATCTGAGAGGATGCACGAGCCTTAAGTCTCTTCCGGAGATGAATTTGATCTCTCTGAAGACACTCATCCTCAGTGATTGCTCAAAACTTGAGGAATTCCATATGATTGTGGAAAATGTGGAAGAGTTGTACTTAGATGGCACCGCGATAAGGGAACTTCCTTTGACCATTCGGAAGCTCCAAAAACTGGTGTTGCTGAATCTTAAAGATTGCAAAGAAATGTCAAGTTTTCCTGATTGTCTTGAAGATATGAAATCTCTTGAAGAACTAACACTTTCCGGTTGTTCACGTCTTAAAAGTTTCCCCAAGGTCAAGAAGAACTTGAGAAAGCTGAAGACATTATTACTTGACGGAACAGCCATTATAGAGATGCCTGATCTTTTTCACTGCCTTAATTCTAATCATGGCGAAACTTCTTCATCGTCACAATGTGATTTGTGTGAATGGCCCCGTGGAATCTATGGATTATCCTCAGTGCGGCGTCTGTGTCTCAGCAGGAATGATTTCAAAAGCGTGCCGAGCAGCATTAGTAATCTCTACCATCTCAAATGGCTTGACGTGAAGTATTGTAAGGAGCTTACATCTCTTCCAATGCTTCCTCCAAATCTTCAATGGTTTGACGCCCACGGCTGCAATTCGCTGGAAAAGATTACAAACCCTTTGGCTGTTCTTTTGCCCGCCACAGAACATCTACATTCCACATTTATTTTCACTAATTGTACAAAACTCGATCAAAATGCCAAGAATATTATTGTAACGTATGCCCGCAAGAAAATCCAGCTGATGTCAGATGCACTAGCCCGCTACGACGAGGTATTCCCTTCATTAATTCTTGTAGTAATAATACTCTTCCTGCATATGGTTCTCTGCTGATGTCAACATTTGCAGGGTTTTGTTCTAGATATTTTGATTGGAATATGCTTTCCCGGATGGCAAGTACCTGTATGGTTTAATCACCGATCGGTTGGGTCAGAGTTAAACCTAGATATGCCTGGACACTGGAGTGATGCAGGGCTTACCGGAATAGCTTTTTGCGCTGTAGTGTCGTTTACAAAATACCATGCTCAAAACAGCCGATTCTTAGTAAGATGCACCTGTGACTTCACGGAAGAAGACGGGTCTACCATCCCATTTAGTTGCATTATTGGAGGTTGGACTGAACATGGTAGCGATGAACCTCGAAAGATCGAATCCGGTCATGTTTTCATCGGCTACACGAGTTGGTTGCACATAAGGAAAGGTGATCGAGGAGTGGACAATAGGAACGGATGTGTTCTTACGAAGGGTTCTGTTAAATTCGAAGTCACAGATGGGACGAGACCAGTTCAACAATGTGAAGTGCTCAAATGCGGCTTTAGTTTGATCAATGCACCCACTGAAACTGATTATAGCTTCTCTATGGACGTAAATACTGGTATAACTCTTGCTACCAATGACATCAGCCATAATGAGGGAGCATCTGGTTCAACGACCGATGTTGGAGGCAGATTTAAAAGTGAAGGAAAATATTACCAAAACGGAAGTGAAGCAAGCTCAAAGTCATTTGTTGCACCACAGATGGGCAGCGAGATCAGAGAGGAAGGAATGTCTGGAGCTCAGAATGATGCAACTCCATCCAGAAGAAACAGTGGTATCAACAACCAAATGGAATCAGAAGAGGGTTCAAGCTCAAGAAAGGATGCAAATCTCCAGAGTATATCAACTCGAAAGAACTCGGAGAAGACGAAACCAATGGGCGTTGGTAATTCCAGTAGTGATGCAATCATACCAAACAAGGTCGACAACAAGTCGTGCCTTTCATTCCTAGATAGAATTTTTAGTTTTGGGCGAAGGTGAACGCTGAACAAAAGCCAATGGCACAATATTAGAGAGAAGCAGTGGCAAGAGTGATGATAATAGGAGTAATCATCGTGACATTGTCAGACGAGCAATCCCTGGTCCATCGCTTAATCTTCAGAAACTTCGTACAACTAATTCCATGGGACATTTCTGCATTATTTACTCCTAATTTGTTGATCCTGTACACAGAAAACTCAGTGGTTGTGTGCTTTAGTGCACAGGTTCCTAAAATCATTGTTGGAAACTCTGTGATTTCTGGTGTGATGGGTTCTTTCTTTCTGTCCCAAAGACTAAGTAGATGATGAATAAATAATTTTTGCATCTGTATTTGCTTTCTGAATAAATAATACACCAATCATGTCCCAACTCAAGGGCCTCATTTCCAAAACCATTTTGTGCATATCCAATAATCATCGTGTTCCAGGAGACGCAATCTCTTTCCATCATCTTCCTCCTGCTTTTATTCTGCTGCATTGGGAATACATATCCAAAAAAGTTTTGCTTAGATTTTTTATGATTTGTTTTAATCAAACTATGAAACAAGCTTAGATGTATTTGCTTTTGAAAAATTTCAAAGTAATATTTTGTTTTCTCAAAAGTAGGGTAATGTTTGATATGTTAAAAATTCAAAAATACTACACTAGTAATTCCAATTTACCTTCGCAAAAAATATTTAAACAAGTCAATGCACGCCTTACCATTTTCTAGAATCTACCTTAATTCAATACAAATTAACTAAATTACTCCGACTGTTTCAAATTAAATAGGATATTTTATGCAGATTAATTAAACATATTAAAAAATTTATTATATTTTTAGAAAGAGAAATTAATTATTTATATCCTACATAAATTCGGAATTAAATTTGGTATTTAAAATCAAAAGAAAATTTGAAAACCTAAAACAACAACTAAACGAAAATAATTAACCCAAAACAACAATTAGTTTGAAACTGAGAGAGTATTTGTTAATATTTGATCATCATGTCCATGTAACTATAGCTTATCATTCCTTAAATACAGCTTGTTAACTGAAATTTTTACTTACGAGAACACATGATTGATGCCTGATATATCGTGGTTTTTATAGGTTTTCGACCACGATATCTTGTGTTTTATCGAGT
>OVAF01003766.1:548-11458 GCA_900406245.1 Odontarrhena argentea
CTTTATGACTGACTCAAGCGAATTAGTTAAGGAGCTCCTTTCCGCTCAAACTTCTTGGACTGAAAAGAGGAGTAATCACCCAACTATCTCAACTTATGTCAATGATATCCTTCATATGCTAGATAGTCGTTGTGATTACAACTTTGCAAAAATCCCTAGAGGTAGAAACTTTCAGGCTGATCTTATGGCTAAAACTGCCCGTAGCAATCTCCAACCNTCTAGAGGTAGCAACTATCAGGCTGATCTTATGGCTAAAACTGCCCGTAGCAATCTCCAACCTTATGTTGTACAATGCAACTCTGTAACTTCTTAACTTAATATATATTTCGGACGACAAAAAAAAAAAAAATACTTTTTTTTGGGTCCACAATCTTATTATAGTTAAAATACTATTATTGAGATATTACTAATGTTAATGATCTTAGTGTATAGAGATTTAGAATTCAAAACAAAATACCAAAAGAAGTTTGGATTGCAAAATAATATTTACAAAAAGGAATGGCCAATTGAAAATAGACAAACGGGCACTGATACAATTCAAAATAGAGAAATTATCAAAAATACCACCTTCCACATATCACTTTTTAAATCTACCACCCCCTAAATTTTTTTTTCAAATGTATCATTTTTTATTTTGTAAGAAATTCATACAACTGAATTATTTGTTAGGGGTTTAGGGCTGTAAGGTTTTGGGTTTAGAAAAATTATAAGGTTTAGAATTTACTTAGGGTTTCTAGGGTTTATGTTTTAGGGTTAATCTTATAAAATTAGGATATTCTATGTAATAACTATAAGAATCTAGATTTTATGGTTTAATTTTTAGGGGGTTAGGGTTTATGAGGGATGAAACATATTTTTGGGGTTTAAGGTGTTGGTTTTAGGGTTTTTAAACCCTAAAACCTACATCATAAACCCTAAAACTCTATAAACAAAAGTTTGAAAAAATAGTACATTTAAAAATGTTTCTTCTTTAATGGTACATTTAAAAATATCCATCAAAATGTCGTAGATTTAAAATTCTCCCTTGAAAATAGACGATTGGTGTGAACTTGGGGTCCCTCTCACGCACTCTAGAGTCTAGACTATAATATTGGTAACTGTAAATAAATAAATTTTAAAATAGACAAATTATGGTTTACCATTATTAACACTCATCGTATGTAGGGCAGTAGATTACAGAGTGCGTGGGTCTCATTATTGGTGGAAAGTTAGTCACCGCACTATTGTCAGCTAATTCCTCGCATTTAAAAACAAAAAGTCGATACATCTCCATAGAACAGTGAATGTTTAATAATAAAAAAGAAAGCATTAAAGAAAGGGTTTGCAATTTTATTATTAAAATAAAAAGTTTCAATTTTGGGTTAAGATGTGAAATAATGAAATTGAGTTTGGACATAAACTACATAGCTATTTTTTTTTTTTTTTTAAAGTCTACAATCCGATTGGTGATTAAGTTTAATCATAGCAGTTGAGTGTTTAAACGGTTGTTAATAACATCGTTTAGAGATATTTGTTGGAGAATGTGGTTCAATAAAGAACGCGGTTAAATATTATGTGTAATTGACAAGATTGTAGCAATTGAAAACTTAGCGAAAAATCCGCGTAGACATAACCAAACAAGGAAGCCACATAATAATGAACAACAAACACTTAAAACAGAGAAACAAAAGAGTAAGAAAGGACTCCAACTAGACAAAAAAAAGAAAACACCACGTCTGAACAATAAAATGAATAAGACTACTCACAAGAAGAATATAGAGCAAGGGCTAGTTCATAAGAGTAATCTTGGCGAACTGGAGCCAATAATTTTTCCACCAATAAATTCACGCGAGGTGCCTGTTTAGGAATCGATTCCACGGAAAGCAATGAACATGAAGTATCAAGATAAAAGTCAATCTAACTAAGCAACGAATAAATGTTCTTGTTGAGACATATTTGATCGAAACCAAAGAGGATCGATCGAATGAATGAAGTGACGTTCGACTGAGAGGTGAGGCAATCGATCAAATTCAACTTCGGAATCTGAAGCAAAAAATAAAATGTGATAAATAAACAATATAAAAAACGTTAGGAAGTCAAGAATGTCGCAGAAAACATAGATTGGATTATCCATGGTAGTAATTTATTCAGTTTTTTATAAAAGCTTTATAATTTGAAGGCACTGTAATTCGACTATCATTTGTTAGATTTAGCCGGTCTAGATTAGCAAGACTGATGTTAATATAAATTACTGTTTCGTCCATTTTGTTTCTAATCTAGAAATATGGTCATCTTATTGTCTTATGTCTCTTTATAAGATTTTTCAGCCGGTAGATGATCCGTTTACTAATCTATAGTGGCTAACTGAGGTGGCACACTTCATCATCTAAGCACACTATTTATCTAAAAAACCAAGTTTATTGCCGCAAATTATCAAGAATAAGGCTATTTCGCCATAGGTTTTTTCTTTTCGAATAAGGCTGCTTAAAGCCATTGTTGCTCCGGTGTAAGATTACTCAATGCCGTTATTTCTAATAAGAGGCTTTCTAAAAACCAAGATGTTTGTAAAGCATTCATACAGTACAAATCTATCTCATCAAACAACGAATTTACTTCGTCAAAACACGAGCCTATCTCGTCAAGCAACGAATTTACTTCGTCAAAACGAGAATATACCTCGTCAGAATGCAAGCTTAACTCGTCCTCCAACAAATATACTTTGTCCTAATACGAATCTAATTCGTTAAAACAGATATTTTAATATCTCGTATATTACATCTTATTGTAAACAGATACTTCGGTATCTCAAAAATCGTTGTTGCTGGCCCCAACATACGAAAGGATTCTAGACCCTCCTTATAAACGCGTTATGACTACTCTCGAAGCCACTTCGTTCAAAGTGTAACGAAGTAGGTAACCTCGAAGTATTCATCTTAAATAGTCTATAATGACTCAGTTGCAAATTACTCTCGAAGCCACTTCGTTCAAAGAGTAACGAAGTAGGTAAACTCGAAGTATTCATCTTGTCAGTCTATGATGACTCAAAAGTTACTTCGTCAATGTAACGAAGTGGGTAACCTTTGATTATTCATCCAAAGGTCTAAAGCAACTCGCATATAATCGACCATTCGAAACCCCTTCGTAACGAAGGGATAATCGCGAAATACTCGCCTTAATAGTCTATAATGACTCAAATTTGTTTGCCAGACCATAACATGGTTTAACCCCTTACGACTGAGACTATTTCAATCTGCTACGATCCAGTATATCCAAGTCTACGAGACAAGTGAGTCGAGAAAAATAATAATAATGATAATAAAGGCAATGTATCTATCAAAGTGGATAAAGCCATCGAGGCATTGTGCGAGCTGACAGCAAAATTCATAGAAAAGCAGAGCGAAACGAAAAAACTTAATTATCAAAATCAATTTTTGAGTAAATATCGGAGGAACCCGAGCTGTTCCTCCCTTCCTCTTCTCCAGGAGCCTTGTTCTCCGAAGGAGTCCGCGTTTCGCCTAAGGCCGCAACTTGACCTCCATCCTGCGAAGTGAGAGGAGTTGGAGTCTCATCGGGAACCTTTACATCGGTATCCTTCTGAGTCTCGACAACATCTTCCGCTTCCTTGAGAACGGGAGGATCATTCGCAGGAAGCTTCTCCGAGTCTTCCTCCCTGACCTTGTCAGGCAAGGTGCTCACCTCAGCAGCCTTTGAGATGGTTTGCTCCGGACTCTTCGCGACCAGCAGCGCCTCGTCCGGAGCTCCCTTCTCGCCCTTCTTCTTCTCCTTCTCAGCGAGAAGGCCATCTACAACAAGCAAATTATCATTAGAACCAAATTGAGTCAAAACCCCAACCTCGGCTGACATCAATTCCAAGGAACTACCTTTCATCCCATCTTCAACTGAGACAGGGGATGGGGGGCTCAAGCAAAGTAGCTTCACGATTCCCATTAACTCCGAGTTGAAAGCTCTCTCGGCATGGGGGTCGGAAGCACGGTCTTCCTTCAGACGGCGGATCTCCTCGTTAAAGTCGACCTTCTTCTTCTTTTGGAGATCCTCGAGAAGAAAGAGGTTGGCAGCATTCTCCCTCGCAGCGAGGAGGGCTGTAATGTAATCTTTGCGAAGACCCTTAAGCCGAGACTTCACTAGATTCATCTGGCCCTCGGCCACTGCGTGATAAGGTCCGAGCGCCTCCTTTACAGCTCGACGAATCTCAGCGTCCTTCGACTCAGAAAAGGACTCCAACTGCCGCTGAAGAGTGGCGATCTCAGCATTTCGGGAACTTATCCCTTCTTCCAGGCGTTCGGCCAAGGATGCCACCTCTTTCCTCTGGCCTTCTCAAACTTTTTCGAGATAGGCAATCCGAGCTTCAGCTTTTACGAGCTTGCTGCTCGCCTCGTTAGCAGCGTCTCGGGCGGACTGAGAATCCTTCCCGAAGAATTCATAAATTCTTTGGACCTGCGACATGAACTAAAAAAAAAAAAACATAGCAAAGATAAGTTATTATTTCGCGAAAATCGATGACTCGAAATACTGATTAAGAAGTACCTTAATGCCATAGGCCCAACCAACGTTGATGTTCTCTTCCATCGAAGAAGCGGGCATCTCGGGAAGGTCGCCTTGAGCGACCCGGAGAATATCTGCCAGAACCTCGGTCGAGCTGATGGCAGAAGAAGGAAGAGTACCTGTGCCCGGAACCCCGATTGAAGGTTGTACCGTTGACACAGGGAGAGTCTCGGACGAAGCACCCGAAGTCCTCACCTTCTTATTCCGACGATCCTTCTTTGAAGGGTCATCGAGAGGACGCTTCGAGTCTTTCTTTGACATCTGAGGAGGTTTCGCCAAAGGGGGAGGAAACGGAGGTTCCTTAATAGCAAGGGGAGCCTCAGAGATATGAGCCACAATAGCTCGAGAGCGAGTCATGATCTCGTCATTTTTTGCCTTCTCGGCATCCATCAATCGCTGATGGCGATGAAGCACAAATGGTTCGGAAAATAAAGCCGCAGACTCGGGAGAGAGTGGAGGAGATTCTTCATGAGACATAACTCCGACTGAGATGGCTCTTGCTCGTTCTACTCGTTCGAATGAGAAATGCTCAATCCAGTCGCAAAGGTTGAGACGAAGTAAGCTGTACTTCTCCCAGAAATCCGAAGACGGCGAGTGATGCTTTGGGTTTCCTGCAAAAGGAAATCAATATAAACATTAAAATTATAAAAAGGAGGAAAAGAAAATTGAAGTACCCTTTACGCCTCAATGAGTGCGAACTAAGTCAAGTCTGCCCTCGACCGAACTAGAGTCGAGGCGAACGAAGAAGAAGTACTTGAACCAATGATGGTCTCGAAAGTTGGCTTTCCTGAGAACCCTACAACCGTATCCCGGGTGGACATGATACGATTTCTCGCCTTTACCTCTTCTAACTTCGAGAAGTTTCTTTAAGTCTGAAAGGCTCAAATAAACACCGCACTCGTAGCTACGAACTAAAATGCAAAAGAAGTGTTTAATCGAGCCAGGTGGAAGTTGTGTAAGGCATATTCTATGTCTGTACAAAAACCTCCAAACTATAGAAGGAATGGGAAACCATAACAAAGCATCTTGAAAATGACTTTCGACGCAGGAGAAATAACCTTTGGGAGGATCGTCGATCCGCTGTTCCGGAGTTGGAACTAGGAATTCTATATCCTCGGAGAAATTGCGATCTCGCCACAAATCTCCTAGCGAGACGCTTGTTGATAGACTCGCTCCAGGGACGAAGGGGCGTCTGGGTTGCCTCGGTGGTTTGCTTGTTTCGCCAAGCGAAGGCATTCGATCGGGGGAAACTCCGTAAACTTGAGCTTCCAATAATTCAAGCTTGGTATGAACCTCGAATAACTCAACATCGGCGGGAACTTCGTCCGCAGACCCATAAAATAGGGGGTTTCCCTTTTCATTAGCTCGCCTCATGGCGGCTTGATTTATTCGCTCGACCGAATCACATGACGAACTGGATGATGTCTCAGAACCACTTCGGTCTGACGACTCAGACGATTCGCAGCCAAGATATGTTGCGAAAGAAGACATTAAGAAAAAAGTACAAGTTTTTTACCTTGGAAAGTTTGCAAAGGCCGGCACCGGAGAAAAGTTCTGAGGAGCTTTACGGAGAAGAACTTCAGAGAAAAATTATTGCTGTAAATTTTAAGAAATATTGCAGAAGTGAATTATGAACAGGGATTTTTGGGTTTAAATAGACTCAACATGACCTTTCGAGTTCCTTAGGTCATCTCGGCATCTCGCGCTATCTGGAACGAAGTAGGCGAAGTTCCATGAAGCGTCTAAATCATGCCTCATCTCGGCATCTCGCGCTATCTGGAATGAAGTAGGCGAAGTTCCATGAAGCGTCTAAATCATGCCTCATCTCGGCATCTCGCGCTATCTGGAGCGAAGTAGGCGAGACTCCATGAAGCGTCTAAATCGTGCCTCACTTTGTCACCTCGCGCTATCTGGAACGAAGTAGGCGAAGTTCCATGAAACGCCTAAATCATGCCTCATCTCGGCATCTCGCGCTATCTGGAGCGAAGTAGGCGAGACTCCATGAAGCATCTAAATCGTGCCTCACTTCGTCACCTCGCGCTATCTGGAGCGAAGTAGGCGAGACTCCATGAAGCACCTAAATCGTGCCTCACTTCGTCACCTCGCACTGACTAGAGTGAGGCACGCGAAGTTCCATGAAGCATCTAAAACCTGTCTTACCTCGTCACCTCGCTGACTGCGTACGTGCGAGGTAAGCGAGGTAGCATAAAGCATTAACGAATACATTATCTCGCTGTTTCGCGAGATCAAACTGTTTTGTTCACTTCAGTGAACTTCGATGGCGAGGTGAAATCTTCGAAATGGGCGAGATGACACTTTACTTCTTTGAATATCGACTTTTGAGCCTAATTTCTCACGCTATCACTTGAGTCCTCTATGGTCAACGGAGTTGGCCTAGAGGACTGGGGGCTTACTGTTGACGCCAAAAACCGTCAAGGGTTCAATAGCAATATTCTCGAAATATGAGGACTTAAAAGTAAATATTAATTATTTACTTCTAAAGATGAGTTACCAGATATTCGGGCCCGAGAGTTAAGCTGTGGGCCGAATATCTCGAAGTTACTAGGAGAATCTGCGGAAATATGCAGTTTTCCTTAAACGCGCTAATGGAAACTTGCCTAAGTCGACTACGACGGAAAAGGAAGGAAGTATAGCGGTTTACGAAGAAAAAGGAAGCACGGAAGACCGCTTGGAGTAGTATAAATAACCCTAAGGGGTCCTAGGTTTTAGCCATCTTTTTCCGGCATTAGACTTGTACTACAGCTTTTGTCAAAAGAACTATTATCAATATCAATAAAATCCCCGTCGATTTTCTACTTCTTGCTTTCTCGTTTTTTCCTTTAGAATTCTCTTTAATTTCCCTTAAGAAAAACCTACAAATATCAATTGCGGATTTTGGCATCCACAAAGCATGACATCACGAGCAACCCCCTTTGGAATCACTGATGAAGAAAATGGAATTTCGACATCTATCTTCGAAGACTGCAGATCCAATATTCCCAGCTTCTTTGCAACAGCCTGCGACATCACATTCACATTAGCCCCACTATCACATAAAGAGTCTTTCAAAACCATACCGTTGATAGAACATGAGATGTAAAATTGTCCAGGATTTTCCATCTTCTGTAGCTTCCTTAGTGGTGTAGCAGGTTTCTCATTCTCATCTTGCATCTTGGCGTCTTTCTGAAGAACAAATGACTCGACTGGTGCTTTCGGCTTCCTATAAAGCGTGGGGTAAAGGACTTTGGGAATATAGACTCGCTCCATCCTTTGTGTATTCTCAAACTCATCTGCTTCTTCAGCCTATTCGATCAAGACAAGCTCCTCTTCATCCACGACCTTTTCAGAGACATCACACACTTCAAGTTCATCTTTCACCGTCACTGCATTGACAAACTTCCTTGGGTTTGTGTCTTGTTTTCCGGGTAGAACTCCTTCTTGTCCCTTGACAGCTTCAGCAGTTTGAGCAACTTGGATATCCAACTTCTTCACATGTGAAGAGAAAGCCTCAAACTTGCCATTAAGATCATTGTACATGCCATCCACCTTCGCATTGATGTTGTCAAACTTTGTGTTGATGTCGCTAGCGAACTTCTACTGACCGATCATGAGCTGTTGAAACATGAACTTGATCTCATCTTGTGAAGAACTTGGTGCAGGCGCAGGTGCAGGAGCTTGGTAAGGAAGCTGGAACTACATTGGTTTATGCGGTTGGGGTCTGTTGAATGGCTGTTGCTGCTGAAGATGGGTCAGATCCTGTGGGTTATCCACGTTAGGGCTCCTGTAAGACATATTAGGGTGAACTCTGTTAGGATTAAAAACTCTATTCTGCACAAACCCTTGTCCATTCACATAGTTTACTTCCTATTGATCAGCTGCTCCATCGCTGGTGTATTCTTGTTGATAGGTTGCTTCATTAGGAGACTCAACTTGTTGCACACCCTTTTGTTGGATTTGAATGAGAAGATTCTGCTTCACATGCATCTCTCCAATCATCTGCGCATCAATGTTATTGACCCTCTTAGACCTGTCATATTCCCGTGAGTGATTGTTAGAGCTAGCAGACATGTTCTCGATGATTTGGAAGGCTTCTTCATCGTTCTTCATGCAGAAATCTCCATTGCTGGCCGAGTTTAATGCTGTCTTATGGTGCCAGTCGTCTTCATTGTAGAAAATGGTCAAGATCTGCACACCTGAATAGCCGTGATGAGGGCATTCACGCCTATAATCCTTGAATCTCTCCCATGCTTCGTAGAATGGTTCATCAGCATGTTGTTGGAACTGAGTTATCCGGTTTCTCAACTGGGCAGTCTTAGACTTAGTGTAGAAGTTGTCTAAGAAGGCATTTCGGCATTCCTCCCAGCTTTTAAGCGAACCAGCGGGTAGAGACTTCAACCATCTGCAAGAGACCACTTAAACAATGAGCATTTAATATATTCTGGAGTTACCCCATTAGCTTTGGTAGTGGCGCAGATTTCTTCAAAATTCTCGATGTAGTCCATAGGATTTTAAGAAGGCAGTCCATGAAATTGGTGTTGTTTGACCAACGCAATCAGGTTCGGTTTAACTTCCCAATCTTGCCTTTCAATATAGGGTAGAAATATGGCTGATCTCGGCGTGAAGAAGTCATGCGGCCGATCAGTGATATCCGAGTTTTTGGACTCTTCCTTTATCAAATCCCTATTCAGTCCACTCATGATATAACCGAATGTAGTAAAGTGTATAGGGTATCGAACACGGGGATCGGTGGTCAAATTCTAGCTAGACTAACACTATGTAGGAAAGTAAATATGCAAATCTAAATTATATGAATGCAAGATTGATTTTAGGTTTTTATGTTTTAAAGATGCTGGAAAGTAATACTAGTGAATAGGTGGTTGTTGAAGCTAATCTAATGCAGAAAATAAAATAGATGTGAAAACTAGATAGATAAGATTGTTGAATTCAAACTAGCCTAGGAAAGATATTATAGAATTACAACTACATAGATCTAAATGGCGGAGATGACGGATTGATCATCATCGACCTCGGCCACAAACCTAAGTATCACAGCGGTTGACTCTTTCGAGCGCATACTTTGCTGTTTACACTCGTTGAAATAAGCACAGCTATTCTGAGACTGGATTTTGTGCTTGGGCATTTACAAGAGTGAACCTTTCTCAAGGGTTCTAGATCGATCTCCATCCAGGGTCTCAAGTCTCGATATCACAGAAAGTCAAATGCAGGCCCCCAATAACACTCTGATATCCGAGTTTTTGGACTCTTCCTTTACCAAATCCTTATTCAGTCCACTCGGGATATAACCGTGATGCGTTAGCCAGTGTGGTGGCACTACCAATTAAATTTATACCTAAACCACACTAACAACAAACTAGTTGTTGTAGTACAGCTAAGGGTCGAACCACAAGGACCAAGTGCTACACTATAGATCTTAAGATTTCAATCCAGCTAAGATGAAAATAATATATTTTGTATGTGACAGCAAGAAAGTAAATAAACGATGTAAACTATATAATATAAAAGCGCTAGACCTAAGGCAATTCGCAGGAAATCAGAGAAACACGGAATCAAACAATTATTCAGGGTTGGTTTAAGACCTGTTCTAGAACTCAAACATAAAGATTAAACAATCCACTCTCGTGGTATTGCCTACTAAGACTATCAATTCAGGGACCTAAACTCTCGTTTGACCCTAAGATTGTAGACCAGCTTTATCGATTAGGTTTGATCTGTTCACAATCCACCTGAACATCAACTCTCGCAGGTTAATGATGAATTGCTCATCAAAAGGTTTTCTAGCCACCTAAAGACTTTTGGAATTTAGGTTAAGCCTAAGATCATGTAACTAGGTGATCAATCTAGTTCAAGCATTGAGAACCACTTAGATGAAGAACTCTAAAGATAACTTTGTAACCCTATCTATGTTTAATTCCTATGTTCATGATTCCTTTGAACACCCTAAATCTAATTAAGAAACTACTCAGACATAATTAAAGAACACATCATAGAATAAAAAGAGAATTGAAATAAAAGAGAATTAGGGTTTATTCTCCCCAGGAAGATAAATACAAAGAGTCTCAATAGAAAATAATGCTTAGCCTAAACAATGGCTAAAAATAGGTATTTATAAGGTTCCACACGAGCTTGGGTAAAAAAGGAAAACTTCTGGAAACTTCTGGGCCAATTATGCAAATAAAAGGAAATTTCTGGGAATAATGTCGGATTACCGTCGGCCGACGGAGATTTCCCGTCGTCCGACGGAGATTCCCTCGCAAGATAGACCTGTCTTCAGTAAAATCGTCATATCTCCCTGATCGATGGTGAAAATGGTATCATTTAGCAACCACCAGAGGTTGTATTTCATATGT
>OVAF01003768.1:0-11455 GCA_900406245.1 Odontarrhena argentea
ACACATGGCAGCCTCTCGTGAATAGTTGAGGAAGGGAACCCTTCTTTATTATAAAGAGATTGCATGCTATCATAATCAAGAAGCTAGAGAAAATTATGAGTAATCTGTCTTCGTTTCTCTTATCAGGTAATGGCTATGGAACTTCAGAAGACTGCAGTTATATGGGATTTAGAGAACTGTAATGTTGGATTGCAGAATTGTGTTTCCATTATTAATAAAATATAAGACGTAACTTGTCGTCGCCGTTTTATACGAAACGTCCAGGAGATGTTTCGACGCCGTCCCCATTACGTACCCGTCCCCGAGACGTTTCGGAGACGCATGACACCACCATTTAGGCGTCCCCGTGCTTCATACTTAGCAGGTTGCACTATAAGTACGAAAACTGAAGCTTTTGAAGGTTGGCAATGAGTAATTCACTACCGTTTCCCGAGAATTCTAAGGGTCGACACCAAAGTGGAATTAGCATTTGTGCTTACACGAAAATAGTATAAGGAATTGGGAGGTAAAGTACCATCGCAAGCTGTTGATGAATGTATCATGGAACGTTTGGAGAGTCTAATAGACGACTGTGAACAGTATGAAATGGGTAATCTACGTTAGGGCTGGGCATAAAACCCGGACCCGAAAACCTGACTCGGACCCGACCCGACCCGAAAAATGGGTTTCGGGTAGTATTCGGGTCCACTACAATACCCGAATGGATACCTCTGAAAAATAATACTAGGGTCCACTACAAAACCCGAATGGGTACCTCTGAAAAATAAATTCGGGTTTCGGGTTGGGTTCGGGTAATACCCGAAACCTGAACGAGTACTCGAATGTACCCATACTTCTATTATATCGGGTTATACCCTTAGTTTGAACTTATATTCTATTAGGTAGATTCGAGTAATTTTTTTTCCGGGTATCCTTTGGATTCTTATAATACTAATTTTTTCGGGTCTTTGGTTACTTTTGAGTACCTTAAGATGAATTCGGGTTTTTAAATTTCACATTTTTTATTACTTTTGGGTACATTTGGATACTTTTGGGTACATTTGGATAATTTCGGGTATTTAAATTTCGGATTTTTGGTTATTTTTAGTTCCTTTTGGATACTTTCGAGTTTTTATATTTTGGGATTTTGGTTACGTTTGGTTACTTTCGGTTACTTTCGGGTACTTTCAGGTAAAAAGTAACCGTAAAACCCGAAATCGCATCATACCCGATTTTTTTTCGGGTATTTTTCGGTTCTTTTAAAAAATGTTGGAACCGACCCGAACCCGAATGGTACCGACCCGAACCCGAACCGAAAACTAAAAATACCCGAATGGTTACATATTTTTTAGACCAAAAAGACCCGTTCCCGAATAGTAAAGGCCCGAACCCGAACCGAGTACTCAAATGCCTAGGGCTACTGCACATATTTATAAAATTATGTTAAGAATCTAATCTAGTGTACCATTATAATATCTTCACCAATTTATATTTTTCATAAATCTTAAACTACATGGGACACGTGACAGCCCCTCATAGAGAGTTGAGGAAGGAAAGCCTATTTTATTATATAAAATATCTCTGATATCGAATGTATGAATTGTTAGACATCTATCACACGTGTTAAATATCTGTCATGCATTTCAAAAATTGACAATGTGTTTGGGTATATGAATATTTGTTTGTAAGTTAAGTATGTGTGAGACATGATTTCATATATAACATATATGATAACGGTTAAATAATACTTTAGACGACTCTCCTGAAAATTGGATGTGTTACAATATACTTAATATTTTTGATAACGTGTCTATGTATTGTTAGACATCTATCATGCGTATTAAAATATATGTACGTGAATTGTTAGATATCTATCATATGTATTAGAATGCACGTATTAGAATACATGTATATGGATTATTAGACATATATCATATATATTAGTCATCTGTTATTAGAATACCGTGTACATTGAATGTTAAACGGTTATCGAATATAATAACTAATATTTGTATATATGTTAGAGGTTAAGAGTTCAGTCGGTTAATATGTTATAATCAAATGAAAAAGATGAAGAAGAAGGAGAATAAGAAAGAGATTACGTAGAAGGGAGAAAGGAGAGAAGAGAGAAGAGAGTGGAGAGAGGAGAGGGAAGAGGAGAAAAAAGAAAAAATGGTAGTTTGATCTTTTTGGGAGGTGAGAGATGAAAAACTATTATGAGATTTAATTAAATTTGTATTGAGGTTATTTAACTAAATATCATGTTATTTAGGGTTATTACATAGAAAACCTCCAAAGTGACACCGAGTTACATAAAAACCTTGAAAGCTAGAGTGAGACATTTTAGCCATCCAAGATGACAAAATTCTTTTTTTAAACCCTCGAACTAACATATTTGTCACATACCGTCATTTTTTTTTACGGATAGTCAACCCTGTTAGTTTTTTTTTGTTTTTTTTAGGACACTTGTCATGTTTTGAGTGGAAAAAAATAATTAATTATTTTTTAATTTTTTCAATAAATCAATTTTAATTTTTTTTAAAAGTCAAAATAAATTTATGAAATATAAATATATAAATAAATATTAGGAAAAAGTTAAAATATTAGTAAATAGTTAAAAATAATAGAATACTTTTAAAAAAATCAAAATTAGAATTTGAGATAAATTATTTTTAAAAATTAAATAAATCTTATTTTTAAAAACCATACGAATTTATGCTTATATAATTATTAAAAATCATTTTTACTTATGTTATACTTAAAAAATACGCAATTATATTTATTGTTGTAAACCATACCTTATAAGCATTAGTGTTACAAAATTAATCTAACATAGATTTGTAAACACCATTATTGATGTCACACCGACTCACACGTACTAATATGCACATTTTTATGCATCATATTTTTATACTTTGTTATTGTGAAGTCTAATTAATGAATTTTTGTTGGTAAAATTAGTATTTTTGCTGTCAGGTTTAGTCCCTTTCATTGCACTTTTCATGCAATTGCGAAAATGGATTATGTAATTTATAATAACAAAGTCTTATTTTATATAGTTTTTAAAAGTAAAATTTTATCATTTGTTTTATTTTTACTTAAATAAGATATTATTTTAAATCTTATTTTTTAAAATATATTTTTTACTTATTATTTTAATTTATGTTTATTAGTATTTTATATTTTAAATTTTAATTATACTTTTTATTATTGAATTTTATTTTTACATTTGTATTTGTTTATATATATTTTAATTTATTTAATTTTATCATTTATTTACTGAAAAAAGAATAATATATTTATTGAAAAAAAGAAAAAAAGAATTGCTTATTATTTTCCACTCAAAACATGACACGTGTCGCCTTAAAAAAAAAAAAAAAAGCTAACGGTGTTAACTATTCTGTCAAAGAAAATGATAGTGCGTAACAAATATATTAATTTGAGGGTTTAAAGTGTGAGTTGTGTGTTATTTTGGATGGCTAAAATGTATAACTTTAACTTCCAGGTTTTTTTTATGTAAGTGGATGTCATTTTAGAGGTTTTTTTAATGTAATTTTACCAATTTTTAAGGAAGGAGTAAACTATCTAAAATTTGCAATAAACGAAAAATCTTCCGGTTGTAAACGGGCAAACCGGGTTACGTTTGGGTAGAAACCGTAAAAAAACGAAAATTTGTAAACGGGCAAACCGGGTTACGTTTTCCGGTTGGTATCCTAGAGGATTTCTTCTTCTTTCTCTCGCCGTGTCCTCCTCTGAGAATCACCTTTGCTATGGCGAGCGAAGAAGATAAAGCCCTGGAAAATCTTCTTGACGCTCAGCTGAAAGATCAAAAGGAATCGCTTTCCGCCATTGACGAAGCCCTAGCCTCTGACCCATCAAATCACGAGCTCCTCTCGGTAAATCCCAGAATTGATGAATCGTGAATTTATGGTATTTCGTTTCGGGCTTATAATACATCATTGTACACAGCTGACTTTTGATTCCTTTATATCTCTCTTTAGGTTCATGAAGAACTTGTCCAAGCAATCAAGGATGCAGAGGAAGGGCTTTTGCACTTAAAACGTGCTCGATTACTGCACGAAGCTGACACACTACTGCATAGCCTGAGTCATGATGTTGGAGTCAAATCTCAGAATCTTGATCCTGTCAAGGAATTGGACCCAGCAAAGTCTCTAGAGCAGAAAGATTTAGATGGATCAAAATGTAGATTCCGACACACTGATGGCCGTTGGTATAATGGTCGCATTATTGGGTTTCAAGGCTCTGATACTGCAAAGATTGCTTTCCTTACACCCACATCCGAGAGTATGATGGTGAGAATCCTTTAGTTTTGTTATCTATCTGGGTTAAGGTTTTGCTACAGGCATAAATAATGGTTTTGAAAGACTTTACTTTGACACAATTACTGTTGGCATTGTTGCAATTGGTGTTTTGTGTCTCGGATACTAATGATGTCCCGTACTAGTGCAGATGTGCAAGTTTTTCATGCAACAGAGGTGTCGGTTTGGTGTTTCCTGTCGCTTATCACATGGTATGTTTTTGTTCTTAATATTACCACTTTAGGATCGTAGAAGAACGAGTCCATTTTGTATACTCTGGTGGTTAAATGCACGACTTCAATGCAGGTTTGGATATGCCATTATCTTCTCTGAAGAACTATGAACAGACTGAGTGGAAGAAATCAATGGTAGGCTCCAAAATTTGGGCAGTTTCTGGCAGTAAATACGACTTATGGAGGGAGGCTGAACTTGAATCATGGGATGATGAGCTGCAGCTAGGTGTAGTTGTTTTCAGAGATGATGGAAGCTGCGCAAAGCTAGGATCTGATGCTATGGCATTATCAGAGTATGCTCAGATGACTGATGATGACATGGAAGGGGAGGAGGAAGAAGAAGGAAGTGCTTCATTTTCTGAAGAATCTATGTCAAGCGATTATGATGAAGAGTCTCCACAGGGCATAGGCATTTTAGAACGCACCAACCAACCGAGAGGCGTCCAAACTGACACCGCCATTTTTGCTGAGTGGGAGAATCACACCAGAGGAATAGCGTCTAAGATGATGGCAAGTATGGGTTACCGTGAAGGGATGGGACTTGGCGCATCCAGCCAAGGGATATTAGACCCTGTCTTAGTAAAAGTGTTTCCAGCAAAGCGGTCACTTGATCACGCTCTTGAGCATATTAAGAACAGAGAAAGTAAAAGTGAGAAGCAAAAGAAGAAAAGGACTAGAGGTGGAAAAAGGAAGCGTGAGAAGAAGTTTGCAGAAGCAGCTAGAGCAGCTAAGCAAAAAGAGGAATCAAAGCCAGATTTGTTTACCCTAATCAACAACGAAATTCTTTGTGCGCACCGTGAGAAAGGAAACGGTGTAGAGTCTGCTAAAAAAGGGCAAAACAAAGGTCCAGCAGACAGGAAAGCTCTGGTTGCATATGAAGACGAAGTCAAAGACTTGAAGTTACAATTGATGAAACTAGAAGAGATGGTGAACCGAAACAAGAAGGATAAAATTGTTTCTGAGGCTGCAACAAGAAGATTGACCGAAGTCCGAAAGGCATTAGCTAGTACATTAGCAGCTCAGGCATCTGCCTCTAATGCTGTAGAAAGCAAAGAAAAAGAGAAGAAATGGCTCAAGTTTTAGAACATAGAACCTTTACTTAGTCTGAGCAGAAATCTTATGATTAGTTCGTAACATTGTGGGTGGGCAATCTCTGGGAGATTCTGGATTATAATTGCGTTTACAAGCAAAATGGTTTTGAATGAAATCTAGATAGGAGGAAGAAGAGACATGCCAATACACATTTTCACAGTCTTCTATGTGTTCTAATGAAGTTGTTGGTGTTCCATTTTATAGCTGTTAAGCAAGCATAAGCTGCGCCCGCGCACAACGCTGCTGAAGCTAACATTACAGCTTTCCACTGTCTACTAACAACTAAAATGGCCATAGCCGTCAAGGCCACAGCTGTGGCAGAGAGGATATTTTTCCAGAGCTCAAAAGATTTGATCACTTTACTGCAGCTTCTACAATGGATGACATGTCTGAAGTACCGGTTGGCCAAATTGGGAGCATGCATAGTGCCCAGTCCGCCTTTGGCAGGGTAAGTAGCCGAGAGACCAGCAACTAGTCCTGCAGGGGCATGTTCCACTACAGGAGGGACCTCGGGGAGAGAGATTGTCCTATGCCCAAAATGATAAGGCATCCCGTGACCAACCTTGTCCATCCATTTTCTATATTCTGCAACCCATGTGTCCGATGATTTTAGGTTTATATACAACTCTTTAGTGGGTACTTTCTCCTTCATCAGAATCTCGTTTTGAGACGATAGAAACCCCATGTCCTGTTCAAAGACCTTGCATGCATTCTGATGCCAGAACCATTGAGGTAACACCTTTATCAAAGGCGATCTTAACGTGGAGCCGAACCTAACAATAAGCATAGATTTCCCTTGCCCTGTAGGTCTACAAAGAAAAAGCCCTGAAAAGTAGTTCTTCGTCCCATCCTTTCCCTCAAACTCTCGATTGTTCTGAAGAACACATGGAGCATCAAACCGTAGTACATTACTCTCTTTCCCATCCTTTTCTCGTCCCCAAGTCCCTGCGAAACCCCGGTGGGTTCGCTCGGTAACCTCAAAAACCAGCGGCTGAGCATCTTCCCTTCTAGCAGTAAAGTCAGTTCTGTCGTGAGAGATAGGGACATGAGCCGGATCCATCAGATTCTCTAGAAGGATGGAGTGGTCATAAGGGAGCTCGTGAGTACCCGACATGTCAAAGAAACCAGGTCTATCGAAATTCTCAAACCAAGGAAGTTTATCGGGGTTTGGAGGTGTCTTTGTAGACATCCACACCCACACAACTCCCTGTGAGTCCTTCACCTCATAGGTCTTTACACACGCTGCTTTTGGAATCTTAGCACCCGCAGAAAGCTGATAAAACCCAACACGTAAATTAAAATTCGCTCGAGTTTTTTCATTCAATTCTTAGCAAAAAATCAGTGTTAGGAACCTGAGGAATCTTGACACATTTGCCTTCTCCTTCAAATTGCCATCCATGGTACAAACATTCCAACCTCCCATCCACCAATTGTCCTTCAGACAGCTTAGCCAACCTAAAGACACAAGTGAAACAACCAACAGATGTGAGAGAATATGAGAGGTAGCACTTACGAGTGTGGCAAAAAAACCTGAACCGAACCAATAAATCGCCAATCCAAATATGAACCGGACTTTCTTGTAACCAAAATCAAATGTATAACCCCAAATTTGGTGAAACCGAATCGAAAAGTATTATATAATTTCGCATAACAATTAATTATTTTCGTTGTAATTTGTAATCTAAAACCCAACTAAAGCTTAATAAACCGACAAAACCAAAACTTAACCAATGAAGCATCTAAAATATTCGAAAGTAAGAAACGGGTGGTTGTGGTTAAAGAACTCACCGATGAGGACACCGATCTTCGTAACAGCGAAGCGTTCCTTCCAAGTCTTTGTACAAAACGATTTGGCGATCATAGACGGTGAGACCGAGCGGTGCATCGTCGGGGACGTCTCTGGTGAGATACAATGGATACCATTCCTCCGTCCAATCGTAACTCACCACCTCCACACGTCTCTCTTCTTCAGGAGTGAGACTAATCAGGACATCTCCTCCGGTCTGATCCGCCACGGCTGTGGTACGGCGGAGCTGATGCAGACGGGGTTTTGGGGGTGTGCATGTTCTTATCTGGTTCAATTTGTTTAGTTTTAGGGGAGGGAGAATCGAACAAGTGGGTGTGAGGTGAAGCGAAGAACTCAGAAATGGAACAGCCATGACGTTTAGCTTAATCGCTTCCAAATGTTGTATATGCGTTCTGCTAAATAGATCATTGTTGCTTGTCTAACCGTTGGACCTCGTTCCACCACATAGAAACTTGAGATAAAACTGTGTCGTTTTCGTGTCTTTCAAAGTCCTTTTGCCGTGTCTTTTTATGGTATTACTTTCCTTTTAGAGAGATAACAAAATAGTCAATTAGCTAGATATACTCATATACCCGATTTGATAAATATTTAAGTGAATATAACAATGAGAGATTTTTTTTTTTTTTTTGGCTAAGTATGTTAATGTTCATTTAATGAAAAGTTTTGGGTTACAGAAAGCTTAACCGATAACACTTGAAACCTTTGCAAAAAGAAAGTAAAAAACAAGATACCAAGACAAAGTAAGCGGATTGGTTCTTCCTACATCGAATCCAAAAGGTCATTAAGTCATTAAAATGCTTGTGATGTCTTTGAGCGTTGATGGTGTTTTTTATCTGTCTTTTGATATCTTCGAAGATGATCGCGGCGGGAGGGACATATAGGATGTTGTGAAGCACACGTTGAAAAAGAATCTTGAAATTTAGATTGGACACAAAATCAAATCTGTTGACCATAGACATACCTCAGGAAAAAATGATCATGAGATTCGGTCAATGAACAATAACAACAGTCTATGGAAATTGGCAAACTCGAAGAAACTAGTCTCTGCATTGTTGGTACAAAGTATATATTTAGTTCGCACATACTACCAACTCTCCCTCTTACCTAAAAGACATTCATGTTCTCTATTCCTTTGATAAGATTTTTTAAAATTACAAAGTATATATACATTTAGGTTTTGTAGAGTGAGATCTGTCAATTCATCACTACGACATCTCTCTCTCATCTACATTCATAATGTATATACACATTCACCTATATTATTTCTTCTCCTTCACTCTCTTCTCTCTCAGCTCACGGGGTCCTCTCTTTCTTTTCCTCATTTTCCATGATTGCACATTTTTTTTCCATCAAAATCTCTACAATTTCTTTGTCCTTTTTCACTCATTTTAAAAATAGATCTTTAAATTTGACATCACCACTTTTTTTCTTTACTTCCATCTTTTTCTTCATAAATATTTTTTTTTAAAAAATTCTCCATAAATTCTGGCGACAATCCAACGAAGATCCTATAGAAACATGGCTTAGATCCGGTGACGATATAGGGAATAATCCGATGAAGATCCCACAAAATTTTTATATAAAGAGGTAAATATACGTCTAACATTTTATTTTACGCTTTCCGATGATGTTATATATATGAGAAATTGTCACAAATAGCACCTTTTGGGTATCACTTTTCAAATCTACCACTGTTTGAAAATCTTTTCAAATCTACCACCTTCCTTTTTCAATAATCCCACAATACCTTCCTAACATTCTTCTTCTTTCCACGTTTACTTTTCTCTGTATGTTTTTTTTTTTTTTTTTTTTTTTTTTTTTTTTTTTTTTTTTTCCTTTTTTTTTTTTTTTTTTTTTTTTTTTTGCTTCTTATTCTTCACATTTTTTTTTTTCATTTTAATTTTCAGGTTCTGCTTTCTCTCTATCTTCTTCCCCTTCACGAAAAATTCTAAACTTTGATTATTCTTCATATCTCGTTCTCTTCACCTTATTCAAATTGATTTTGTTCTTCTTCTTCTCTAATTCTTCACCTTCAACAAAAAATCTCAGTTTTTGATATTTTAGATATCAAATATAAGTTCTAAGATTTCAGATCTGAAATCTCAAATCTCATATTTGAGATTTAAAACCTCAAATCAAAGATTAAACTTATAAATCATTCAAAATTGACAATCATGAGGTATTAAACTTGAAATCTGAATATCTTTTTCTTTCTATCTCCCTCTTTCTATGTCTATTTCTCTATTTCACGAATTTCATAAGGTTTTATAATGTTTTATATACTTTTTTATAAGGTTTTAGATTTCTAAGGTTTTTATAAGGTTTTATAAATTTGTTTACAAAATTGTACAAAATTGTTTTGTAAGGTTCGTAACATTTAGGAAGCATTTAAAAGATTTTATAAACTTTCTTTATAAATTTATGTGGTTTTCAAAGGTCATATAAACCTTATAAAACCTTATAAACATCTTTATAAAATCTTATAAAATTTTATAAATTTTTCGTTAACAGAGACAAACCTTATAAAACTTTATAAAAATTCTATAAAACGGGATAAATCTCAGAAATTAAGATTTTTCAGATCCCAGATCTGAAAATTTTCATATTTGAAATTCTTTTTGTAGTGGATGAGCATGAAGGTCGGAGATTTAAGAGAAGAAAGAAGAAGGAGAAAGAAGAATAAGAAGAAGATTGGATATGAACTAAATACAAATTCACAAATTTTGGATTTATTTTTTTTTATTTGAATAAGGAAGAAGGAGGATGAAGATGAAGGATGATGAATGATGGAAAACTATGAAGAAGATCGATGAAAATGGAGAAGGAATGAGGAAGATGATAAAGGGAGAAGGAGGAAGGAGGAAAGAAGAAGAAGGGAAAAAAAACAATAAATAGAAAAGTGGTTTTATTCTTAACAAACCATAAACTCTTAAAATCTAAACCCTAAACACCAAAGATTAAAGTCTAATAGTTGTTAAATCATAAATCCTAATTCTATGAGGGTTTAACACTAAAATTTAAACCTAGAAACCCTAAGTCAAACTTAAACCCTACAGATTTACTAAATCAAGGTTTTAGATCCCTAAACCCTAACAAAATTTTTAATTATGAAAAAATATAGTTTGGATAGTAAGTGGTAATTTTGCAAATATATTAAAGTGGTAGTTTTGCAAAATAGTATTTTAATAGTGGTGTTTGTTAGAATTTTCAAGATTTTTCTCTGATATCAAAAAGTGTATTTAAGACGTATTTATTATTTGTTAATTATGTGTATTTTAAAATAGCCATTTGACCCTCTAATATGAGTCATACGTCTACTTGAGCATAATTGTTTTTAAATGCTTAATTTATATCCTAAACAATCAATCTTATTTTTAGTATCTTCGTCAAACTGTAAAAACAAAAGTTATCAAGTTATATATATCCAAATGCATTTTACAAATATAATTGTGGCTGTGAGAATATAGAGTGAAATCACACATGACTAACGATCAAATGAAATACGATCAATATATCTCGCATCTGGCAATAATTACCAATAAAATAAATAAAATAACGTGAAGGATTTCTCTTTTAACATAAATGATAACAAATTTTTTTTTTTTTTTTTTTAAAACACAATTTTTTTTTTGATGTAATTATTGTAAGTTGATAGATAATAAAAGAAAAATTAAATGGAGAGGGACTAAAATGAAAACTAAATACTAAAAAAGGACACATGACAACTTCTTGTAAATAGTTGAGGAAGGGAACCTTTTGACTAAGGGTATAAAAGTAAATTAATCACAATTTTTTGCATAGTAAATTAAAAAAACTATTTAAATTGATAGCAAAAACTCTTATAATCGAAAGCAATTTAAAATTGGAAAATGGTCATTTAAATCCCGAACTTTCAAATTTCAGCCTTTTATAACCCCAACTTTTGTGAAAGCAATTTAAATCACAAACTTTCGGTTGACTTTTATTTTAAACTAGATTAGGACCCGCGTTAACACGCGGGTATAAAAGTATATATTTAAATAATT
>OVAF01003770.1:0-11453 GCA_900406245.1 Odontarrhena argentea
TGCAAGAAATTGCATTACTATTCAATTACCCTCTACAAAAACCATGATAAATCTATACGTGTATGTAATTCCGGTCTAAGAAAACCACTGACCTTGCAAGATATTTCCCCAAATTTCTCAGCACGTTCAAGTACACGGGATTTTGCTGAGTTGAAATCCTCAAATTCCAAAGCAGATGTCCGGGTCACGTAGCGCATAAATAGATCACATCCTGCTGTTAAGGATATCGAGGTTGTGTCCCATGCCTGAAAACAAACTCACACTTTCAGAGTTCTACCTTGAAAATAACAGAAAGCTACAAGTTGAGCAGGACTCAGATAACACTCTGAACTCACAAACCCACCAGCCCCTCATCTACATAGAGACTGCAAACTCGTAAGTAAGATATTCAAACAGACAAGATTTCAATATACCGTTCCCTTACAGCCGCAAACGATCAACAAACTCCCAAAATGCAGAAATTACTCGGACACGGAGATATACGCCAAAAAAATTTCACAATGCTACAAGTCAATGCAATGCCACAATCACATTAGATATACCATCTAACATTGAGGACAGACAAATCCACCAATAGCTCATCTCCAAAGATAAACAAACTTACAATTTCAGGGTTCTACCTAGAAAGTAACTGAAAACATACAAGTTGAGCAGGACTCAAATATACAATCTAACACTCAAGACTAACAAAAGCCATCAATCGCCCATCTCGAAAGAGACAGAATATTCAAAGAAGTACTACATCACCAAAAATGTACATAACAACAATAAACACACCATCAAGATATCGAAACAGAGAAAATTTTCAATTCATCTTGCTCTTTAGAGCCACCAGAGAGTATTAACGATAAAGAAACCCGCAGAATGCTAATATCAAGAAGAATTCACAACTCTACAAGTTCTCATACATGTTCAATGCAATGCCACCACAATCACATCTACCATTTACTCCGCAAGCTTAAGTTATCTCCAGGCCATAAATCAAAATACTCAATAGTCAATTCTAAAGTTCCAAACCTATTCGCATATACCTCAAAGACTACGAAGCAAAATCGAACCCACGAAGAAAGACTCTTACTTTCAAAGTATCAGAAGCCTTCTTGAGTTCAATTTCAAGTTCCATCATCGTACTCGCTTCACTAGACCTAATAACAGCCGCAAGAGCACGAATCGCCGCCACAGCCTCCGCCAAATCAGGTTGCTGTCTCCAACTATTAAACTCCTCAATTACACTAAAGGGTCTTCCCGAAACGAGACCATCATCATCCTCAGGATACCTTCGAACGGCGGCTTGAGCTTGTTCTAACCAATCACTGGTCACGATTCCATGATGCGCCGCTCTGGTTTGGTAATAAGCCGAAATAGGATTAGGATTAGGATTAGGGTTTGGGGTTTCGTCCGCCATTGTAGATGATGGTGGTGGAAGAGAATCGATTGATGGAGTTAGAGAAATGGGTTTGTTGTTTTGGTGCTTATCGAGGATGAACGAAGCTGATCTTTTCCACATTTTGTGTGAATTCAGATTTTTCAAAGGAAGAGACTTTCGGGGTTTATGCTTAATGATGATTAAAGTCTTTGCAAAATGTAATTAAGAAAAATGCTATCATTTAGCTCCCTGAATATTTTGTATGTTCTCATTTACTACCCTACATTTACAAATTAACTAAAAAAAGTTACAATTTGCATTTGATGAGACTATATATGTTTAAATCCAATGTTATTCAATCATTGATTTATAAATCTTTATAGAAACCTTACGTTATTCCATAAATAGTTTCTAAATACAAATAAAAATTAATCATTATTCAATAATAAAGATTTAATTATGATTTGATTTTAGAATAAATTTTAGCGGATTTGAGTTTTGAGAGGTGATTTCATGTTATAAAAAAATATAAATATTTAAATTCTTAGCCAAATCCTATTATTTTAAAATTATTTGGCAAAATGATATTATTGGTTAAACTCTTCACCCGACACAACTCAGGTATTTTCATATTTTCTAATATGTACACAACTCTTTATTTTATAAAATGATTTTTTTTTTTAAATATTTTATATATGTGATAATCAAATTTCTTTTTTTTTTTTTTTTGATATGTCTATTACCATTGTTAAAATAATGAACTGCAAATATTAAATATCACAATATCTACTTGAGATATATATAAAAAATTATTCAACAACTTAATTCATAAATTGAAATGCAAAGTTGCAAACAATCAAATTACTTCAAGAAAATAAAGTGCTCAAAACCAAATGATTTGATCCAAATCCAAGGAAATCATTACTTCAACAACACACAACTTTAGAACAAGATAAAAATATAAGATTAGTTCTGAGGGAGGACAGAGAGCTTAGCTCGGAGAGGGATAACGTCATTGATGAAGTAAGTACTGTTGATAGCCATAACCGCTGATGGTATCCCCAACAAGTCCAAGTTTGCAACATTTCTACCTTCGGTGAACTTATAGTTTCCTCTGAATATCTCTACAAACTCCTCCGTTGGTCTCATCCTCGCTGAAACCTTGTAGTCCACGGTGACATTCACCGGCTCTGTTTCTTGTATCGTAAGAAACAATCCAAACAAGTGAGTCGAATTCGAAGGGTTCCTTTTGAACTCGGCACAGAGACTAAACCAATGTCCTCTTGCCTGAAACACTTGAGAATAGAGCCGACCGAATGGATAGATCCCTTCGAATTCTCTGCGGGTTAAATCCAAGTAGACGATGCACTGATGGCGAGGGATCTCGAATTCCACAATCTGGATTGGTTTGTACATGTAGGCTCGTTCAGCGGACCAAGTGTAACGAGACAAAGATTGTTGCTGGGGGATTAGTCTCCGCTGGCGGTGCATTGATTCTGTTTTGTATGCGAGAGTGGCGAGGACTATCTCTGTTGCTTGAGTAGGACTCAAATCACCCGAGGCCGCGATTTCCAGGAGTTTGTGGCTTGTCATGTAAGCGAAACGGATCAAGGGAGCCAGACGAGACCCGAGGATTTCCTGGCGTTCTTGTACATCAGAGTAATGAGCTTTCACCCATTTCAAGACAATGTCGTAAAGAGCATCTTCAGTAGAGACCTCCAGATCATTACTCGCTAGTATTGTCTCCATAGCTACTAGCGGTAAAGCCATCACTTCCTCTTCTGGGAACCTAAATGGACAAAAAGACATTAAAGAGTTTTGAAGCTAGCATACTTTGTGTAAAGATTATGTTTCGAAACTGAGAAGCATACTTGTGTAAGTCCTTGTAGTGAGATACGAGAAATCGCCTTGCAGCATTAATCAAAGGCGTCACTGAATCAGCTGCTAGAATACTCCGGGGTAGATCAAGAACACTCAATGCAAAATTTACGGTCATTGGCAGATACAACAGCCTACGGCTGCAATACTTCATACACGAAGCAACCTCGTACTTGTCTGCGATGATTAGCACATCTAGCAATGCAGGGGCAGTCCTGACGGACAACGAATTAGTATATATGAACTTCAAAAGCCCCATTACAGCATCTTCCTCTGCAAGCCAAAATCTCTGAGTCATATTTTCACTAAAACGATAGTTACATTGTCAAGTACCCAAAGAAAAAAATTCATTACCAGACGCATCAATCTTCAAACTCACTTGTCGTTGCTGGGATTCGAGCATCCCATTAGAGAATAGCTGTTAAAGAAAAGAAAAAAAAAATTAGAAACATGTTTTTGTTTTAAACTATCTAATTAATCTTTACCTTGAAGAAGAAACGGCTTCGGGCTGCCAAGATTGCAGAGTTGATATGCAACTCTTTAACTATAGAATTGAAGGACTTCTAGTCAGTAAGGTGCAATTACAAACATTAAGGCTAATATGTGATCATAAACACACATGTAAAGATGGACACATACCTAATTGAGATTCCACTTCACCCTGGTTCTTGCTTAAACCAGGCTCCACATCACGTCTGGCAAGATCCAAGCCTGAAAAGAATATCACATACCAAGCTACTTCAAGCTATATACTTAACCAAGAACAAAGTCATGAAAGATAGGAAGAAAAAAAACATAAAACTTGCAAACATATCTGAAAAAGAAGTGTGTTTAATCCGGTTTATATCATAGAAATTAGATATCATATCGATACCATAAATATTACAGTTTGGTTCGGTTTGTGTAAATCGGGTTTCGGTTGATTCAGTTTAAATCGGCAACCATAATTATGTTTGATTCTATTTTATATTCTAGAGGTTTGAATATTAATACAGAGCATATGTTTTATTTAAAATTAATAAATCCAAAAGAAGAACAAAAGTACTTGTCTTAACATTAAATAAAGTTTATACACTAATATAATGAAAACCTAAATACTTCCCAAAATTAATCACTAGAAATGATGAACAAGCACGTGATATACCATAGAAAAGTCCCTTTATATCAATAACATTAGATTTCATCAAAACAATTTCATTTAATTTGTTACAGCGAAACATAAAAATCACTAATCAACTAGTCAAACAAGTAAATCATACTAGTCAAACACACAATACACCATATACAACGCACACAAAAACATATATATACTTAAGTTTTAGGTTACTTCATGCATCATGCATGTAAGTTAATGTTTTTGGGGCATTAGCAAAAATTCCAACAAAAAAATTATATTTCACTTCATAAACAAATATTTCACATGTTATTTGAATTTTTCTTATTAATTAAAAAAAATATGAATATGTTCATATTTTTTAGAAATGTGTGGGATGTATTTTAGAAATGTTAGATAATTTTGATTATTTGAATGAGTTTGTGATTTTTTTAATAATTTAATAAATTCAATTACTCAACTAGTAATTTAAAGATTTTGGGTTAATGTAAAGCTATGATTACTTGATTTTCTATGTCATATTGAAAATGAAAAACAAATTGAAAGAAGAGATCAAAGTATATGTTAATCACATTTACGAATAAATATAACAGTTATCTAATTAATTTTAATGTTTTAATTATCTAAACGGAGAATTCAGGTATCGTATAATTAACCGACCTTACTTTTATTCTTTTTTTTATTAAAAAAAAAGATTGATATATAAATGGGTGATATCAACTATTATCATGGCTATAAGGATCATATAAGGTTGAATCTGATCATATGACATTATGACCCAAAATGGACAAACGTAGGGCAAACTATGGGACTGAAGTCTGATAGCTTCTTTTACCAAAAAAAAATGGAAAAACAATTTGGCGATTAATTAAGAAAACATAAAACAAACCGTGACTTAAATCTTCCCTCTTGCGTTTGCGATCTCTAGCCAAATCGATGATATTTGAACGACTAAAGTTGCGACTTCCGATGATTTTGATTTGGAGAAGCCGATCAGAAAAATTGGCGTTGTTGAAGGCAAACGAAAAATTTGACTCCATAACAATCTCTTGGATTTGGGTGATTTCAAATTTTTTAAGTTTTGTAAGATGAATAAGATTTCTCAAACTATAAGTTCATATATTTATACCCTTTTTTCTTGAACAATTATTTTAACTAAATTGATCAATTATCCTTCATCAATTTTAGTTGGCTTCTTAATCAATTATTTTGACTAAAGATACATATCTTCAATATTGTAAGATAATAAATACTTTTTTCTAAATTATTATATATGAGTAATAAGATTCGGTAGGAAAAAAATCTAGTAAAATTAGAGAAATATACAGTCAATTGGCTATGTCAATAACTATTCATTTTTAATAATTCAATACTATCCCTTCTCTCTCCTCTCATTTTGTTCTCATATCTCTCTCAAATTTTCTTTTTCCTCTTTACCGACAATCTTTCATCTTCTCTCTTCTCCCTTCTCCTTTCATCTCTCATCTCATTCTTCTGTTCCATCTTCCTATGCTACAAAAAAACTGAATATGTTGTTGATGAAAACTTTACACCAAGTTTTTTTGGTTTATAAATCCAAACTAGGGTTTAATGTTCCTCTACACCACCAGATCTCACCGGATTTCACCAGATCTCATCGAAATCTATGAGATCGCAACATTTATTCATTAACATTTCATCCGATCTTTTGTTTATAACAAATGTGAAAAAAAAAATATATGGAATAGATCAGAGTGAGAGAGAGAGCATAGCCTAGACTCGAGAGATATATGAAAGAGAAACAAACATTCACTATCACCAGATTTGTTGTTTTTTGATAGATGGGAAAGAGGTGGGCATTTGGGATATCATGTTTTTTCGGTCCAGGTTTTTGGGGTGTCGGGTCTTTTGGTACCACGGGTCAAGGCCCCATTCGGGTATTTTAGAAATTCGGTTAGGGCTTGGGTTGGTACCGATCGAATTCGGTTCGGTTCGAGTAGAACCAAAGTAATAAAAAAAAATTCAGGTTGGGTTCAAGTTGATTATTTCTTTTACCCAGATTACCCGAAGTATCCAAAGTAACCGAAAAATAACATTTTTTTTTTATAGAAGTGCAAATAATATACTTAATTCAGTTATTTTAGTCAAACATAACGAATAATACCCACACTATGTAGTTAATCTTAAAAACAAATAAAATAATGTAAATTTTACGCAAACTATTCGAACATACTCATCATTAAACCTAAATTTTTCAAGGTTAATTAATGTTTCAGGTCTTTTGGGTACCCATTTGGTTCTCGATTCGGGATCGGGTTTTTGGTACCACGTGTTGAGGTCCCATTCAGGTATTTATAAAAATTAGATATAATTCGGTACGGTGCCATTTCGGTTTTATTGCTCAATCGCCTAGATGGGAAAAGAGTATTTAGAAAAAGAAATAAAAACAAGTAATAGAAAAGAGAGAGAGAAAGCATACGGCGGAAAGATAAATGAAAGAGAAACAAAATATATATATATATATATATAGAGAAAAACATACCCATATTTTATGAAAAATTACTAATTTGTGGAGTCCTTGTTTCGGAGGATAATCATTTTTTAATGTCCAGATTTTTATTGTAACCTTTTGTTAAAAAATCAGTATTTACGGAAATACCATTATTTTTTGACATTTTAACACAGAATTGCACTTATTTACGATTTTGCCACTGAATATGTCCGGCTTTCTAAATACTGGCAAATTCATTTTTATTTACAATTATTTTTCGATTTTTCGCAGATTTATAAACATGACATATTTGTTACTATAAATCTGCCACATGAGATGACATATTTTGTTTTTATTTGGCAGAGTTGTTTTGGACCACATATTTTTATTAAAATTTTTCGTTACGACATAGCATACTTTTGTTTTTACGATAGATTTATATAAGAAATAAAAATTATGATAGATTTATTTTTCAATGGCAGATTTGTTTGAATCTTTGGTGGCAGATTTATTATTCTTGGATCTCTTTGACCGAAGATTTAGGTCTGCTCGATTGCAAAGCAGATTTATTTAATTTCATTTTTACTTTAACACCGATGTGGGAAAAACAGTTTGTTTATGGTTGCTTATATCTATCGAATTACTTCTGTGATATTATCCGTTCCAACTTAGTACTAATAAGACAAGATGTTAACATGACATGACTAAGACTCCTAGTCTAGCGGTTTATACTATTATCGTCACTCTATCATTTAGTTCCCTAAAAATTCATGTATTCGCATGTACTACTCTAAAAGTTACAAAATAACAAAATATTACAATTTACATTTGATAAGACTATAAGCTATAACAATGCCCATTACAAAAGAATGATCTACTTGTGGCTCTACCACCATAGTTAAAACATCTTCCCCAAGAACCAGACCATTAATATCTGAATGTTTCTTTGTTACTTCCGCCATCAATCTTCCTGATCCATCCTCTATTCTAAAAACCGATTTACGGATTACAATCTTACAACAAGATTGTTGATCATCAGAGTCTTTACAGAATCCCCTCATAACTTTGTAAGACGAAGATGAACTTCTTCGCAAAATCTTGAAATTCTTCGTTAGTCGAAATTTTGTTTCCGTTGAGTTATATCCTTCCCAAGATTTGAATAATCCCAAATTCTACAAACACAATAACAAGAAAAATTACTCTCAAACTCAAAATAAAAAACCAAATATAACATTAAGTAAAAAAAAATTATGCAACGTTTTTTACCTTTTGACGTAATGTATACAAGACTTTGCCATATAAGTCCATAAGGTAAACTTCACTACAACTCTTGGAGTTATAGTTATCAACTCGATAAATTAAGTTTCCTTTGGAATCATAAACTGTACAACCTTTGCCATGAAACACCAAAGATCTCATCCAAATTGTAAAACTCTCTTGCTCTGTCGTCAAGTACGGCGAGCTCTTGCCTTCTCCGGCGCTGCACTCCCCCGCAAAAGCTTTGTCTGGATGAATCTTCACCATATTCGTCGCCAAAATTTTGGTCTCGGTCTTATGGTCGTTGCTAAATATTTGCATATACTAAATGGCAGTGATGAATAGTATGTGTTCTCTTTGTATTTATACTTTGCTAATATATTTGTAATAATTCAGTTTCTTGGCTATAATAAAATGATATATGCTAAGGTCTTACTAGTTGTATCCACATGTTCAATATGTGAAATACGAATAATAATATGAAAATATTGTATATACATACATGTCAAGGTCGTTGTAACGTGTATGGTGTGAGATTTCAGATAATAGAGAAAAATATATAGATAATGTACATACATTAATACAATACAATAGTAATATAGCTTCAATTATTAGTTGATAGGCTTAGAATGGGTCTTTGGTTTCTCCTCGCTGGTAGATGGTGACAGTTTCTTGGAATGATTCTGCGTACAAAAAAAAAAGAAGTTATGACTAGCATTAATTCTTCAGATATGTTGTTCATTTCGCAATTGTAAATTTTGTTAGAGAAAAAGGTTATATGTTTATTAATGATTAAATATTTACATCAGTAGAGTAAACTAGTAAAGAAAATGAGATCTTATTAACAGTTATTTGTAAACATTAATGGAATGATTATTCTCAAAATTTGTAGTTTATTTTTAGTTATACCTTTACAAATAAGTTTTGGCATCAGCTTTTTACTATTCATACAAAACTACCAATTTAATATATATTTTCACAGATGTATAAATCAATGTCATAACAAAACTTATATATATGACCATGACTTTTAGTATAACAGTTTGTGTTAGTACCGTTACTGTGTCACTGTCTGGATTCGAGTCCATCTCAATGCATATCAAATATTCTTGACAAAAAAAAAAAACCCTATATATATACATTATAAGGTTCGAATCAAGTCCATTCGTTATAACTGTATTTGATGTAAGAAATTGGTTTACATGATTTTGGTGTTAGAAATGATGTTAAGTTTGGAAATGCTACACAAAAATGAGTTTTGACGTAGGATTTGGTGTTCAGTTAAAGATCTCTTTATGGGCTTTCATACATTTAATAGCCCATTGGGCCTTAAAATTGTATTATGATGATATTAGTCATTATGTTCTAGGTGTATAGAGAAAGAAGTGCCACATCTTTTTATGCATGCGTAGCGTACTCCTCCCAATACTCCATATGACCACTCTATGTTCTACTCTATTATCTTCATCACCAATTCCAAAATCTATTCAATCCAGTTTGATATAATTGACAACTTAATAATCCAAACATAATTAACAAAATTAATTTAAGGTATAGTTTTACAACAAAAAAATGACACTAAATTTAAAACAAATTAGCTTTTTATAAAACTGGACTAGACATCGAGCTAAATAAATCATACATTCTCCATTAACAATCAAAATAATGGTAGTTTTTAAACATGGAATTAAACGTGTTCTCACTAAACATATATAAACATAGAAAATATGATTTTATGTATGATTAATTTTAATTGATTATGTTGTTAAGATGAAATTTGTTATCCTGGTAAGAAAGATAAAAAAAGATGAAATCTCGTTAAGATAAAATTTTGGTGATCATTGAGAATATTACGAGCATGATGTCAAGATTTCAAATAAGTTTAGTCATCATATTGTTAAGATGAGAAAGTTAATTTTTTCAATAGTGGCTGCCATTAGATGAGATAATTAAGGTAATTTCTTAATTTGTAATTCTCTGTACTTCTAAAACATAGAAAAGTAAGGATGATGCTGTAAAAAAAGTTTATGAAATCAAAAATAAAATTTAAGTTGAACACGTGACCAAAAAAAAAAAAAAAATTTAAGTTGAACAGTGAAATAACTAAAACTACTTAGCATTGCATTTTTTCAAATTAAAATTCTTCCACCTGATTAATCATTGATTAGGCCGGTTTTCAACCAGTTTAAAAATTTGATTCAATTTTTAGATTTTATAAGCACAATCCAAATTTGATTTCCTAGATGATTCCTAGTTGGACCGGCCTGAACATCCACTCCGATTTGGTACCGAAAACATCACAACTAGCTGATTCTAAAATTGTAGTGTTATCCAAAGTCCATAAATTTGTATATATAATATGATAAAAATATTATAGTGAAAAAAGAATACACATTTTTTATAGATGAACATGTAATTTATAAAAGTGTAACATACTTAAAAACTAAATAAAAGAACAATTATGTGGTTTACAATTAGTTAATATTTGTTGTTTAACAATCATGTCATCTTATTATTTTCTAACATTGTTTTTTTCACAGTTCTGAGACTTCTGCCATACTTACTACACTGTTTCCAATCAGAATCCAAAGAGGAGTAAAAAAATAACAACTTGAAAATGATATAACAAAAGAATAAAAAAAGGAACTATATATTACATGAAAACTAGTACACCTTTAGACGGTCTACTCTGAAAAACTGGGCAAGCCTTTTTCCTTCTGTAGACATCTAAAATCTAATGCCATTTTCCTACAACACTGAACACTCCTCTCTTTTTTTTATCTCTCATCTTAAACAATACAACAAACTCCATTATATACAGACAACAACTTAACCAACAAAGCAAAACACAGTAACAAAACCCCATGGACATTACAAGAAACAGCAACACCAAGCTCCATCTCCAAACTCTGGTAAGAAAACAATCTCTTTTGCTCAAATTCTCTCTTCTTTTCTTGTTCTTGAATCTCTTCTTCTTTATAATTTATTTCAAGGAGCCAAGAACTAGCACAAATCCATTTGCAGAGGATTCACTTGTAAACAGAATCAATCTAAAGGAAGCTACAGATTTCATAAACCAAAGCAGCAGTAGTAGTAGCAATGAGAGAAGACAAAGTTTCTCATCACAAAAGAGTCTTGGAGAAGGAAGAAGCAACAACAATGGACAAAGAAGAGTGATGTTAATGGAGTCTCCTTGTACTCCAGGTAGAGGAGTCTTCAGTTTCAGTAGCAATCTCTCTGGTAGAAGAAAAAACAACTTCCCTTCTAAATGGATCGATGCTGAGAAATGGGTCACTTCTGGTCATGAATCTCCAGCACATTCTCTCAAGAACTCTCAATTTGATGGGTTTAAGCCTCATGTTGAAGTT
>OVAF01003771.1:0-11449 GCA_900406245.1 Odontarrhena argentea
TTGAAAACTGGCTCAGCAGAGCAGAATTCAGCTTCCCCAACAACAACCTCAACCTCTAGTCGGTTGGAGGCTTGCTATACTCTAGTCGAGGTCTTGAGTTCGAACTTACGTTGGTGCGTTTTTGCCGTTTTCCCCAGTTACCCTTCTTCCCCTTGCGACTTTTCTTCCCATGCGCCGTCTTCATCTCTTCTTCGGCCGGCCACCGGATTTCTCCCTTCTTTTGTTATTGTTCTATTTTAAAATATCTACAAAACCCTTTAATCCTTCCAAAAACAGTTGACGTGTTACGGTTACAAACCAAATCACCATAATTACTTTTCTTTTCCTTTGATATTGTTGGTGATGGGTTTGGTGGCTTTACAATCGTTTGTGTTTCGTCGTTTTTGTTCCCTCGTTCTGATGATAACAACATTCATCATGATTGGCCTTATAATAGTGATGATGGTCAATTTCATGATTTAACTCGGTTTCCTTTATATTCATCTTTGGTACAAGAACTGAGAATGAGCGAGGCCGTTGTAAAAATCCGTCAAGGCGAATTGGTACAAGGCAAAAGGAAACAGTTTCGTCCTCAATTTTCTTGGTGTCGGTTCAATGTAACCGTAATGTCTCTCTTTGTAGAGTGTTTCTTTTTGGTGATCTACTTTTTTGTCGGTAGATTTCCCATCATCAATCGGTGATTGTTCTCATGCCTTATGGTATGCTAATATCATTTGACTTTACGATCCAAGATCATTGGGAAAATCATTATTAATAAGGTCTTCATTAGATCGAATCAAGATTAAAGCAAAGTTAGCGTTTTTCCAACATGACTATGATATAAAAGTTTTAGTATCAGCTTGTCAACAATTCAAAACTATCAAAAGCATCAAGTTTTGTTATGCAATGTGTAATTTGGAGGTTCAGCCTAGAAATACTAGCCACACACACATCGCATTAGAGCAAAATCACGAAGAAGAAAATAATGGACTTCATGATCCGTTAGCTAGTAAGGCTTGTCTATGAAAAACTTCGTAACATTCATTTCTTTGGATGTATCTTCTCAGTACATGGTGCATATATCTGGTTATTTAATAATTTGTCTTTTAAAATTACCATTGTGTAATCTTGATTTGAAACTAATGAAATTGGCAGCCGTTTCAAAAAACAAATGGTCAAGATAAAGACTAAAGAGTTTGTACTCGTAATTTTTGTTAATTAGGCCCAAAAAGACCATGAAATGGGCAACGTATGGGCCTTCGATGCTTAATCTGTTAGTAATAATAAACGCCAGTTGCAAAACCTATCTTCTTCTTTTGTTGGCTCTCATGAACAAACATCTCATAAAACCTTGCAATAAACCTCTGAATCATCTCCACCCAGTGAAATCTATGGTGGGAGCTTCGCGAACAATCCTTTCCCTCTCCTTTTCTTCTTCCCTCTTTACCTTCTCCAGAATCCCCCACGTTCTCCGCCTCCACAAACCTTCGTCTAGGTTCTACCACGCTTTTCGTCCTCTCTGCGCCGCCACTGCTCCGACGGAGACTAACACCGCAGATCCAGAGCAATTGAAGCACACCATCTTGCTGGAGAGGCTTCGGCTCCGACATTTGAAGGATTCGGCGAAGCCACAACAGAGGCCGAGCAGCGTTGTTGGGGTAGAGGAAGAAAAGACTAGTAGTAATAGGAAGAAGAAGAAGAATTTCCAAGAGCTGGGGTTGAGCGAGGAAGTGATTGGAGCTTTGGAAGAGCTGAACATCGAGGTTCCTACTGAAATTCAATGTATTGGAATACCTGCTGTTATGGAACGCAAGAGCGTCGTCTTGGGCTCGCATACTGGTTCTGGAAAGACCCTTGCTTACTTGCTTCCTATTGTTCAGGTTTGTTTTCTAGCTTGGTTCCAGTTTTGTATACAAGATTTGAAATGAAGTTGTAGTGAATTTCATTTTGTAGCTGATGAGAGAAGACGAAGCATCTCTTGGTAAAATAACAAAGCCTAGACGTCCGCGTACTGTTGTTCTTTGTCCCACAAGAGAACTATCTGAGCAGGTAACTTCACATAGGATGACCACACAGTTGAAAATGATCTAATATGTGATTTAAAATATGTATGCCGGTGTGAATGGTGAAAAACTAATCAAGGAGTTTGCGTTAGGTTTACCGTGTGGCAAAGTCCATAAGCCACCATGCCAGGTTTAGATCTATATTGGTTAGTGGTGGTACTCGCCTAAAACCACAGGAGGATTCTTTGAACAATGCAATAGACATGGTTGTTGGAACCCCTGGTAGGGTTCTTCAGCATATCGACGACGGAAACATGGTGTATGGAGATATCACATATTTGGTACGCTCCATTTTCGGATCTTGTTTCATGATTCTTATGAATCTCGGATCTACCGAAAATGAATTATAATGAACATGTTTTTATTCACAGGTGCTAGATGAGGCAGATACTATGTTTGATCGTGGCTTTGGTCCAGACATTCGTAAATTCCTTGCTCCACTGAAACAACGTGCATTGAAAACAAATGACCATGGATTTCAAACAGTTTTAGTCACTGCTACTATGACAACGGTATGCACAAGTGGCTCAATATTACTTGCTTGCACCATATCTTTGCTACTTTAATGATTTATAAATTCGCTGCTCCTCAACTTAGATAAGGTAATGAATGAAATTGTAAGTTTTCAGGCTGTTCAGAAGTTAGTCGACGAGGAGTTTCAAGGGATAGAGCATTTGCGAACATCGACATTGCATAAAAAGATAGCAAACGCTCGGCATGACTTTGTTAAACTTTCAGGTAGTGAGGATAAGTTAGAAGCACTTCTACAGGTAAATGCATCATCAAGATTCTTTTTTCTTAAGGCAATCATACATGTGAGGGTTGTGGTACTCATGCATTACTTTTGCTTTTTGGGAGTGTAGGTTCTTGAACCTAGCTTAGCCAAAGGGAGCAAGGTGATGGTTTTCTGTAACACTTTGAACTCCAGCCGTGCCGTTGATCACTTTCTTTCTGAAAACCAGATCTCCACTGTGAATTATCACGGTGAAGTTCCAGCAGAACAAAGGTGGGTTTAAAACAGCTTTGCTTAAAACAACCCAGTTCTTGAGGAACACACTGCTTAACCTGGGTATAAATTTGGTTTGTATCTCATCTATCCAGGGTTGAGAACTTGAAAAAGTTCAGAGACGAAGAAGGAGACTGTCCCACGCTGGTGTGCACAGATTTGGCCGCGAGGGGCTTGGACCTCGATGTGGATCATGTAATCATGTTTGATTTCCCTAAGAATTCTGTAAGTATATTCGCCAAATGTTTCTGCCCATAAGCCTTATTCTTTCTTCTCTTAAAATGTTGATCCGCATCTCTTGAGACCTTACTTGACTTAAACTTGAATTGTGTAGATTGATTACCTTCATCGGACTGGAAGAACAGCTCGTATGGGCGCTAAAGGTTTGTTTACTAGCTGTAGATTGCAACTTGTCAAGACCCTGAGTTGTTTCAGATTATTTCAGCAGATTGCCCAACTCGGGTTTTGTGGATTTTTAGGTTTTTGAATTATAGAAACTGAATGGTACTCTGTTTCGTTTGATTTGGTTTCTATTCAGATTCGGTTTTCTTACAAACTATCTGAAGAATTTTCAAAGAATTTTGGGTTTGTATAGGTTTCACTCCTTTTTTGTTAGGTTTTTCATAGAAATGAAACTGGATCTGTATATTCTCTTAATGCATCGGTTAAACCAGCTTGGACCTCCCCTAGTTTAAGTCAAGAAAATAAGCAACCTTTTAATCACAAAATTTCATTTGTTGAAAGTTGTTTCCCTTTGAGACTCTTTATGGTTTGAGGCGCTGATGTCCTTGCTCTAAAGTTTAAAGTGTTTCTGTGCTTTTGTTTACAGGAAAAGTGACGAGTCTGATAAGCAGGAGGGACCAAATGTTAGCAGCAAAAATCGAAGAAGCTATGAGAAACAACGAGAGCTTGGAAGCCCTCACCAATGATAACGTGAGGAGGGATGCAGCAAGAACCCAAATCACTCAAGAGAAAGGACGGAGCATTAAGCAGATCAGAGCAGTGAGTAAGCAACGAAACACCAAAGACAAAGCGGCCACATTTTCTCCTGCAAAATCAACAAGTGTGAAGAGCCCAGTGAGAAAGTCAACTTCAACTTCAAAACCCAGGAAAGCATCATCTCCTCCAGCAAAATCTGAAAAGCCGAAAAGAAAAATATTAAAAATAGTGGGATCCAGATCTATTGCTGCGAAGGGGAAGAAAGGTTCAGAAAGAAGAAGCGTTAAGAAACTAAGTGTTGTTGGATTCAGGGGCCGGTCTTCTTCTGCAAGGGCCTCCTAATGACTGATTATAAAATGTCAGTGGTGCAAGTGAATTTATGTTCGGGCAATGATTACAAAAGCTTAAGAGATGAATCATTATGGGAAGTCCACAACAATAGAGGAAATTTCACTTTTGCCGTGAGAAAAACTCTAAACTTTTGAGAGGCTATAGTAATAATATCAGGAAAGTCTCAACTCTGTAAATGACATGATTGACATCTTTACTGCATTAAGCATCCATACGTTGGTTACCGTGAAATGACTTGTTTTTGTGATTCATTCTTGTCTTTATCAATATTTAAGTCCTTAGTTCCCAGTTCGGGTAATAAACGGCACTTCAACACATCCTTTGAAGCCAATGGTCTTGCTTTCGTGCTTTCCTGCAATAGTTTTTGATTTTATCTATAAACGCACAAGAAATCAGACTGTGTATTCACATAAAGACTATCTACACCGTTTCAACTCTGAACATAGTCAAAAAAAATTTTACGAGAACGTATGAATTAAATCGCAAGTGATTAGGAAAATATATATATGCGTGTGTGAATGAATCTGAATGTAGAAAAGAGCTATGTGTGCAAAACAGCTTCTTCATGGCTTTCAATCTCTGCGTTGGTGAGCGTAAGTGTACGCTGAAGCTTCCGAGGAGAGAAGGCTTCAACCTCGACCACAAACGTAGCTGTGACTGGCCGGTGATCAGAGAGTTTAATCTCACTTCTTCTGTAACTCATAAGATTCATTCCCTTCCCGTACCAAATAATGCGATCACACCTGAATCACATTCAGTCCTAAGTACATATCATATTTGATTTTGATTTCATTATCACAAAACATTTGTATAGTGTGAGAACAGTATACCAGGCTGGTGTGCGTCTCCCGGATTTGGAATGATTTCCTCCGTAATTTTCTGAATCGATTTCGTATTTGTAAGTTGGTGGAAAATCCAGAGCTCCTTCTGACCATCCCTCAAATACACGCCCTTTCTTCATTTCTCTTGCAAGCTACCAAATTTTTTGTAAGATGTGAGTGAAAAGACATGATCCTTTATTCAAACTTAGCTTTTGAGTATCCAAAATTGATTTGATAATTGATGTTTACTAGCCGTACCTGGTCCTTTTCTGCTAATTTCTTCCATTTCTTTCTAGCAATAAGTTCATGTGTCTTCTCATACGATAAGTTAATCCGATAGTTCAGATCACCAAGCCAGATTATTCTTCTGTAGAACAAAGTTCTATGTTTATATCAAGAAAACCTGTTTTTCTTTTGAATGAACAACTACACGGATAAAAGCATACTCGTGATCACGGATGCTTCTCGGAAGTCTGGTTGCATTAAGAGAATGAGGATGAAACTGTGTTCTTCTGTGGATCTCACTTACATCGGCATTTCTTTTTCTGTGATCCCCATATTTTTCCCCTGAGGCTAGATGTGTGCACACAAAACAAAAAGGTGTTTGATAGACTGACATGCTCACAGATACAGATCCCTGTAAAGTCCAAAATGAATACTTTTAGTTGTTACAATCCTCAAAATAAAGTATAATCAAGTTAATATGATTATCAATAAAGACCTTGTTACCAATGTAACCCATAACACCAACACCAACAGTAGACACGCTCAGGTTCCTTATGTGCTTGCGCAAGCTCCTTCGAACCCAAATGGTGAGAAACACTCCAACCATTTGTTTGCTTACAATCCGTACATACGATGGTTTTCTCACATTCATGAGAGGCTTAAAATCTAAATCTGCAAGCAGAGGTTTCTTCCCAGCTGCGACACCATTCGTTTTCACAGTTGACTTGAAAGAGTTATAATTCTTAAAAGACTTCAGTGACGAATTTAAGGAGCAGCGTTTTTCTCGAACATGTTGATTTAACAATCTCAATGGAGGCTCTGGCCAGCTCAAACCAACTCTTTCCGAGTAACTGTACCATCGGCTTAAACTATTTGCACGCTTGGAACCAGTGTCAAGCTGCATTGAAAGCAACCTATCCAGCGTCTTGGGGGATGAAAATTGCCTCTGCAGATACTCTTGTTTTGGCAAACATGATCTCTTGTCATAATTAATATCCATAATACCATCGTTAAAGTTGAAGTTTTCGTCAAGCGAATGAATCACATTGCAAGTATCACAACTATTTTCAACAAACATATCTTGTACGACATAAGAAACGTCTTGGGCTGGGTTAAACTTAGACGGAGAAGGAGGATCAGTGTAACTTGGGATTTTATGCTTTGTAGGGCGAATTCTGTTTAGAGCATCACGTATAGTGTCCTCCCATTCAGATGCAGGCCGGTCATCCTCGATACCAAAAATGTTTCCAGCATTGAGTGGAACAATCTCCTGAAGACTAGAAAATGTAAAATGGAGGTGAAATCAGGAACACAGAGAAGTAGGATGGTTAATGGTTTTGAAAAAAGCATACCCAAGAACATAAATGTCTGCAGGTTCAATGGTGTCTAGCCAACCATCAATATCCAAGTCAGTGGGTGGAACTTTCCCTCCAACATTCCAAGTTCCAACACAGATTCTAGCTACATCAAAAGCAGATTAGCAAGAACTCCCAAAGTAGAAAAGATAGGAGAGAGACATGTCAAGTTTAAGACCTGATTGGTTTGGTGTCCATATACTGAAGCCTAAAGGTTTCTGAATTCCTTCTTCGGAGGCCCGGTGGAGCATCTAACCACAAAGACTAAGTAAGAATCAATACGAGATAAGGAATAAAGCCGCATTTGACAAGTGGGAGAGGTATAATACCATCAGTATCAACATGAGCCTCTTCGGGTCCTGTAATTCAAAACCAGATTTCCCAGTTTAGCAACCAAATGTGTACAACCAGAACTGGGAAACCGTAACTGACCTTGGCTATCAGAATCATCATCGTCAGAAGCGGCGGTATGATCTGAATCAGTGACGGAAATGTTGAACCATTTGCGGAGAAGAGGACGACCCCAGAAAAGCTGCAAGCAGGTTGAAGAAGCAGAGCAGCAAAGAGTATCCCAACTCCTCTGCAAAAAAGTCTAAAGATGAAGAAATCCCGAAAAATGGAAACAGAGCAAGCGATCAGAGATCGGCGTACCTCCGTTTGCCGCAATGGCGATCGTCCAGGCGCCATAAAAGTCAAACCCTAGACCCGGAAGCCGGCGATGGAGAGGTTGAAGACGGTTGAGGCAGAGTAACCACCATTTTGTGTTTTGACTTTAGACAGAGAAAGTTGTGAGTAAGCATAATCTGGAATCAGCCGGCGTTCGGGAATGAGTTGGTCGTATTCAAAATTCGCTAATTTTATTTTTACTTTTGTTATTAAAAACCATGCTTGCACATGATGCATGGTGCGGGAGTAGGGATGTTGTGGTTCAAAACCGGCTGATTGACCAAAATCTTACTCATATGCTGATCTAATTTTTGGGAGAATTAAAAAAATTAAAAAAAAAACAAAAAATGGACAAAATCCGGTATCAAACCCGATTCCGATCGGGTAATTAATAACCAAACGAAATAACCGGACGCTTCCCCCTAACCGATTTTCTCCCTTAAACCAGTAACTGTAATCAGACGAAACCGAAACGATTCATCCCGATAAATCCCTAATTTTCCCCCCAATTTGAACAGAAACCATCTCTTCATCGATCCCTCTCATTCCCTCGTGTTCTTCATCTTCCCCGAACTCAGTATCACCACGATATTACCCACAGGAAATCAACAATCCATCACTCAATAACCACGAAAATCGCCTCAACAATGCGAGAAAGAGTAAGAGAGGATCCGGACGAGACGTAGAGGGAGTCCGTGAACCGGGTTCTCCACGTCTCCGTGACGACGACGACAGCCCTCCTCCGCCACCACCCGCCGCTGATGAACCACCGCAAAAAAGCCCTCCTTCGTCTCCGCCTGTTGCCAGAAGTATTGTGGAGCCACCGCAACAAGAGTCTTCGAAGAGTTTGGGAGAGGACGATTCCGAAACGGAGAGTAATGAAGAAATCGTCAAAGAACAAACGAACCGGAGAGTAGCACCAAATCTGGTTTGAAGGTTTTCTTCTCATCGACCTCCATATCTTTATAATATAGAAGAGTTACCTTTCTGAACTAGCTACAAGAGGCTGCCACGTGTCCTCTTTAAGTTTTAACTTATTTTTTGTTAGTCCCTCTATTTNGTCTTAAAGAAGACTCGGAAGACTCGGAAGACACTAGCAAGACACGCCACGTGTCAGTTAAAAAACAAAAACCTTTAAACAATATTTATTATATTTCTATTATAAACTTAAAAAAAAATAGTTAAACTTTTAAAAAAAAATTTATATTTCTTACTTGATAAAATAATTTATATTAAACTTTAAACAAAAAAAAAACTTTAAACAACTTTTTGATATCTAAACTTCAAACTTTAAATTTTATGTTTCTATTTGTTTTTTGATCTTGTAATATGTGTTTACCATTTCATGTAATGTAATATATTTATGTATTTTAAAAATTTTACCATTTCATGTAATGTAATATATTTATGTATTTTTAAAATGTAATATAAGTAATTATAATTATTGTTATATTTCTTATTTTGCATAAATAATTAAACAACGTTTCTATTAAAATATAAATTTAAAACATAAATTGATTTTTAATATTTAAGACACCCATGTTAGAGTGTCTCTAATGGGAATGAAAATTTAGTTAGATATTTTATGGGAGTTTTGTAGTCATTTAATCCACCCGACATCTACGGGAAAAAACATATATAATACAGTAACGTGACCAAAAAAAAAAAACATGGTACAGTAAATGTCTAAATTCCTAATTTCTCCTAAGTTTATGATTTATCTACTAGTTAACTCTACAACAACGAAAAAGAAGATTTTTTCAGCATTACAATTTCGAAAAATTTACAATTAACAGATATATTAATCAGGGGGAAAATGATCAACTGGCATGTGAACATCAACTGCTCTTTATTCACGAATATAATTCCTTAATTATTTCTCAAAAGTGTGCCATTTTATGCAATTACTCAAGAACAATCTTTATAATATAGAAGGGTTACCTTTCTGAACTAGCTACGAGAGGCTGCCACGTGTCCTCTTTAAGTTTTAACTTATTTTTTGTTAGTCCCTCTATTTTCTCCCTCTACATTTGTAAATCCATTATTCCATTATTTCATTATTGTTTTTACTCATTAACTAACAAACATATGAACTCTTTAAAAATTATATTACAATACAAATTTTACATAATTTCTACAGTTCATGAAAGATTTAATCAAATATTACTATGATTTTTTAAAAATCATGCAAAAAAAATTATTCAATAAAAGCTAAAAATAATAAGAAAATAATTTAGTATTGATATTTTATATATATTTTAAAAATTATCAAAATATTTTTCCCATGAACCTTTTTAAAAAATGTTATTCACGAAATAATGAAAAAATTATGATTGGTACACTGACTTTAAATACTGTAGATGCTTTTATAAAAGATAAAATCTTAAAAGCCGGAATTTATCTAATCGGAATTTTCTATTTTAAAGATCAAAAAAATCCTAAAAGGTATCCTAAAAACACTTATAGTCACTTTCGAATTTACTTGTGCTTTGACACGATATTTTGCAACCAAATTTCTTTACAGCTACAACCANGTGATTGGTACACTGACTTTAAATACTGTAGAGACTTTTATAAAAGATAAAATCTTAAGAGCCGGAATTTATCTAATCGGAATTTTTTATTTTAAAGATCCAAAAAATCCTTAAAGGTATCCTAAAAACACTTATAGCCACTTTCTAATTTACTTGTGCTTTGACACGATATTTTGCAACCAAATTTCTTTACAGCTACAACCAATTTAAAAAAAACTATAGCCACAATCCCCACCGTCCTTACCGATCAATAACATCTTGTAACAAACCTATTTTAAAAATGTCAATTTTTAATTTTATAATCTCATCCACGCAACGCGTGGACTTTCCCTAGTATATATATAAGATATATNTATATTTTCTAATGTAATATATGTAGGCCATGAGTCCATAACCAAAACAAAAAGCTCAAAATAGTGGAACTAAAAAAATGTACTGGGTAAGTGTAAAACCCATTAACCAACTGCCACGAACCAAGTTTTTATTTCTCCTCTTAAATTCTCCACTGATCACTGATAAGCTTACACACGAAGGTAACATGAGTAAACCCATTTTTGTGGGAGTTCTTAGGTGTACTCGCATCACAATAGAGTTTTGCATTCTCAGTATAAATAAAAAAGAACATGGTGTTGTACATATCTGTAATGACACATTGTAGATTATATACATCAAAGATTATCATTTGATACAAAAAACAATCAAAACCTATAATTTATTTTCTTCAAAGATTAGAGTACCCACACCACCAAAGTCAAAACTCTCCCCTTAACCTCTAAGGAATATTTAGAGATTAGAGTGAGCAATCACTTCAAGAATCTCACTTCTACTTTTCACCAATCTATGAAACACTTCCCTAACTTTTCTTTGTAACCCTTCAAGCCCATCTTCCATTTTCCGGCAAACCTCCTCCATCTCACTCACTTCCGCCGCCACATCCTCCTCCCCATTAAACCTAAACCCTTCACTGAATTCCATTAACCTTAACCCAATCCTCTCCATCTTCTGCATCTCCTCCATCAATCCACCACCACCACCAAGACGCTTCTCCCTCCGTTTCAGCTCTTCTCCGATCCTCTCTTGGATGCTCACCACGGCGCTAGCCCATACTTGATTCTTCGGCAACGGTATATGAACCGTCAAGCCGTTACTTGCTTGACAAGGAACCGCGGCAACTAGCGTCCACATCACCATTACCACCACACTGTTCATTATACACATCGGCGTCGTCTCTGTGCCACGTGGCGCCACTAGATTCGCCGTCATTGCTTGAATCTGTTTCGCCGCCGACCAATTTTTGCTCACACTCCCTCCTCCTCCTCCGCTGCTTCCGCCGCCGCTACGCCGGCCAAAAGACGACCACTGCTCCGTCGTTGACCTCCGGCCACTTCCGCTGCTGCCACCACCACCGTTTAATCCGGATAAGAGGCTTGACAGAGCACGTTTCGCTCTCCTCACGCTTCCGTCACTTAACGGCGTTTGTTTCAACGCCGTTACCGCAATCTCCGCGAGA
>OVAF01003772.1:0-11448 GCA_900406245.1 Odontarrhena argentea
GATACATAGTCCCTAAAGAGCAAAATTAGAACAAATCCCCAAGCAAATTTTCAGACATTTTCAAAACCTGGTACATAGTCATAGAAATAGCTAATTTCAACTAATCAAAGGTTTTTTTTGGTTTTAGGAACTAAAACGAGACACAACTTCGACATTGCAGCTTTCAAACCAGAATCTAAACATTTTCTAAAATTGCTAATCAGAAAAAACAAACAGAAAAAACCAGAGCTCGCGACGAATACACATACCTGAAGGGTGAAATTGATATGATCTTGAACAGGAGAAAGCTGAGCCTGAGCAGCTGAATTCACTTCTTCAAGCTTTCGTCTAAGCCTTTCCGATACGATTTGCTCCTCCGCCGCAGCCATGTGATCCATCGTCTCTCTCTCTTTTGTCTCCTTGGGGTTTAGGGTTTTAGCTGCTCTTTAAAACCCGCAAAACCAAACGGTTTGATAATGTCGGGTCGGTCTCTGGTTTCTCTTAACCGGTCTTTTATCCTAATTTCAGACCAGAATTGGCTTCATTAAGCGATGTAAACCGGAATCTAAATTTGTTATTGACCGGTTCGAATCAACAATGTAAGTTCCTAACTATTGCTAACTTCTTAACTAATTTTGCATTTTGACTTGTTATACTCAGATTTAAACAGGTAAGACTAAATTAAACATTGCATTAGAATCAACAATAACCTATGTAGACAAATTATACAGTTCCAAGTAAAGGAATGAGATGATACATTCAAGTCACTAGAGAAATATAAATTAAGTAGTACAATAACAGAAACAGCTTATCACAGACTATGAGCTCTTTTGAATTTTGAGCCAATATATTGTTACGGAGACGGTTATCTTCTTTAGCAGTGGTGGTGTGGACTCAAATCATCGAAAAGGAGAATTAGAGGTTGGAGTTTTCACAGGAGCCCAAATATCAGCACCATTGGTTTGAGCAACACCTAATGTACACTCCATTGGGACAAGACATAAACCTCTGCTTCTCAAGCTGTACTCTTCCACTTCCTCCTGGTTACCGAGACAAAAAAAAAAAAAAAAAAAAAAGNAATCATAGTGAAAAAAAGAGATCAAAATTCTGCTCACCTGCATTGAAGTGGTACTTGTTTGCAGATACGGAGCACTTAGAACCTGTTACACATGATAAGCATAGTCATTTTTGGATTGGAAGAGACAAACGAAAGATGTATTTATGTGAATACAATGAAGGAGGCTCGAGCTGACCTTGACTTGTTCTTGAAGAAACTGTATGTATTGCATTGCCTCTAGAAGAACTGAAGCAGTGTCGGTCTGCAAAGAAAGAGGCTTGAACATGACTAAAGAGATCATTTCTCTTGCCTTTATAAGGAAATGTCGAGCGAATAGTACCTTTCCGTAAGGGGAAACAAGCTGTTGAAGAGCTGAAATACGTTCCCCCAACTTGTCTTTCCTCTCCTGTTTAACCACACAACAAGCAAAGTTTCAAGATCATTAGAATGCCCGGAGGCTTCATGGTCATAATCTGATAGCAAAGATTGTGAGTGTCAGAATACCTTAGAAGATAAAGAGGAGAGCTCAGACTTGTGTCGTTTAATGCTGCTTTCTTCAAGAGAGCAGACACTTCCCTTATTCTCCATCATCATCCCCGCCGAGTCGCTAGAGTATTCCATTCCTTATCATTGATCAAAACAATAAAATATCAGTTTTTCGACATAAGAAACCGGTTTACTTGCTACCCTTTATAAAGGATTTCTTGTTAGTAGTAAGCTAATCTCATCATCTTATGGCTCACCCACAAGCAAGTTGCAGAAAAAACATTAAGATTACAACTCAAAACAACTTGCTTTCTTACAGCGTCACAAGTACAAATCCATACGTCTTGAAGTATTCACAGACAGGAAAACAAATCGGTGCAAACATCTAAGCCTAGACCAACTCAAAAATTAACATTTAAAAATTAGATGTGAACTTACAAATGGATGCAAAATCTAGGTGTTTTTGGAGCAACCAATGCATTGGAAAATACGACTTTTTGGATTAGAAAATTAGCAGAGAAAGCAATGGTCAAAGAAAATTAGTAGATTTAGATCACATTAGCTTAAACTATTATATTTTAAGTTTAGTAGCACAATCACATATGATGATTGTATATGATATCATACGGAGACAATACATGATAGTCTTACCAAGAAACTATACAATAAACTAATAAAAAATGAGTCGAAACTGATAAATCATTAAAGTTTAATGCCATTTACAACTTAGATAAACAAGATTCAAAGCTAAGCTAACTTCAATAGAAAGCCCTGCAAGAAGATACTATATTGCTATATATGCTAAAGATTATTAGCCTTTAAAGCTGTCATTAAAGCAAAAAAGAACACCAAAAATGGGGAAAAAAACAGAGCGAAAATGAACTAAAGAACAAAAACAGTAAAGAACTTACAGAGAGAAAGAAGAGAACTCAGCATTTGCCAGAAACAGAACACTAACCAACAAGAACTTGACAAAACTCCGATTTTTGCCTCGTCTAAGCTTCAAAGAAGATGCCTTTTTTTATGTAACCCTTTTGGTTTTTCTAACCCAAAGCACATAACAGTATGAAACCCATAAACTCTGGTTTTGCTTGGCTTTGTCTTTTGAGATCAAAATTTTGCTGTGAGTGTAAAATTCGGAGGTTTCGTTTGGATGAAAACGGCGTCGTAACTTGAAGGGGCCGTGACGTGGAGATAGAGTAATCGAAGAAAATCTCAGATGAAAGAGAGAGAAGAAGAAGTTTGTGTGTAAAGGAAAGCAAAGAGAAACCTATTTCTATGTCTTTTTATTTATTTTGTTTGTTTCATCTACTCTATGCTCATTTCATTTTTCTCATTAAATCTTCTTTTGTGACAATTAGAAAACATTGTCTTACAATTGAGTCCAACTGAATGTATGTATATAATTAAATTGATGTTAAAAAAATAAAAAATTAATAAATGGATGAAATGTAATGAGATAGGCATGCAGTAATTTATGTGTCTAAAGTTGGTGTTGAGTAATTGCAATTTGACTATTAGAACAAAACAATCATGAAAATTTTACTATAGTACCTATTGGAAATAACTCCAAGAATATCATTGTCTGGTCTAATGTATATATATTTGGAGTTTACGAATGTATTAAAATGTAAATAATATGACAGCTAATGTACAACCAATGCAGAGAGGTCCTTTTACCAGTCCCAGATAGAAGTCGCTTTCAGTATTTCTATTATAAAATTAAAATAAATTAGAATTTTGAAAGTGACATTAGTTTGTTTTTTATTTAGTTTTGTCAAAAAGATTTTGACCAATTCTGCATCATTTGTCTCTTCTTCTTTTATTTTCAACTTTTTTGCTTTTCTTGTTTTGAAATGTTCTTACGAGAGAGAGGTGGTTAATGAAGTGTACCCTTTGGTTGATATCCGAGCGACTACATTCACACAAGACATTGTCAACTTTTTACATGTATAAACAGAATCTCTTGTCTTTTCTTTTCTACTCACTAGATATTTTTCAGGCTATACATCTTCTTGAAATTGTGCTTTCAGGATTTATCAATAAAACTAATTTATTAAAAAAAATTAGTAATCAAAAGGCAATGCTAAGAAAAATTGTAAACTAATATATACCCTTTAATGGAAATCAGCAAATTCACAAAAGTTATTAAAAATCTTATTCTCTTGACACTTAAATCATCTTATAACTTCTTTAAAAAAATCGTCTTATAATAGACAACTACATATTTTTGATATTTGTATAATCAGGTTATAGTTTAATCTATCTGAACCAAAGGTTATTTAGAAGAAAAAATAACATCTCCAACCAATATTTATAATGATATCGCCAATGTATTATTTTTTATTCACATCCTAAATAATATATATTGTTAAACTATATTAAAAAAAACAAATATAACTACAATAAACATAGGAAAAAACCCTGATCAAGCCAAAACTATACCAAAGCAATTGTCATTTTTACAAAATAAAACATTAATAAGCCAAAAAAAAAAAAAAAAAAAATAAAACTCTAAANAATCAAACTCTAAACCAAAAGCTCAGCTAAAAACTCTTACATCAGAAACAGATAGAGCAAAAATAAAGTAAGAATTTGGGTCAGCTTAGCTTTTCACTAACTCAATATAAAACTAAAAAAAGAAGAAATCAAACACAAAATGACGACATATAATTCGAGAATACATGCAATATACTTTAAAAAAAATGGTTACAAATGTCAAAGAAATCAACGTTCCTTTGGAAAGTACCATTGGACCCACGCGGTTTCTGTCTTTGTCTCTTTCTCTTTATCTTCTTCTTTTGTCTTCGCCGCGACCAGATTTTATTTACGTATAATTAATTTAGTACTATACAGTTACAACAATACTTTGGTATTTTTATATTTATTCAATGGAGTTTTTTATGTTTTCTTTAACATACTATTGCAAGCTACTTAATAAAGTCTATGTCATTCTAAGACTACAACCATGTCAACCATCAATGGTGATGGCTTAAAGATAACAAAATCTGAGTAAAACTAGTTTGGAACGAGCGAAATGGACATAGTACAAACACGAGTGAAGATGACAACCTAACTAATGTCGTGTGTGTACCAAAATCAATCTATTAATAAATAATTTCTTTCTTGTTTTTTAGTATCTCACAAAGTTACTACCGTAATCACTTAAACTCTTTTTAAGTTAGCAAAATTATAGATCGTTCGAACCCTTTATTAGATAGTTTCCAAGTATGCATGAATTGTTCATAAAGGTATCTGATGTTTCACTTACTTTCCAACATCACTATCATCCGAATTGAATGTCTCAATAAGTTGGTTGGTCCTAACAATAAAAGGTTATGCAAAATCCCACGCTTCATTTTTTCCATTTTGTGTGTAGTAAGGAACTACTAGTATAATCTCAGAAGTCTCAAAATTTCCAATCACAATTTATGATGAAAATATAAATTACATAGTCCTTTCAAATCTTTCAAAAGTTGTTCAGTTTTATTTCCAGCATTTCAACTTCTTTGTAGTGTCTATGATGCTTTGCTTCGTTTCCAATCTCTGGCACTTGAGCAATCCCTCCAGTATATCTGCAGATTGTGGTATATCGCTCTCCCCCATTACAGATTCAGAGCAAAGCCCAAAGAGCACCACGTTTACGTCATCTTCCTCTTCTAGTTGCAGGCTGAATAAGTGATCAAAAACCTTGACAATACAGAACAAAAGAGATCAATTAAAAGCTCGTGACAGATTGTAAAAATATGCAGAGCTTTTACAAGGATTGGATCACATTTGTTTTACCTTTTTCATTCTTGATACTACCATTTCTTTGACCGATTGAGACCTTGAGACCAAGTTCACAACGAATAGACCGTGCTGAGGGAGAGTGCGCTTAACAGAGAGAAGGAATGACTCTTCGATAAACTCAGATGCAGGGCAGGTTAATCCGCCACTGCAGAGACAGGTCAAAACAAGTAAAACCAGCATATCAAAATGGGAAAATTCAATTAAATGTAATGTTACTTGGGCCTTGTCCTCACCTTGAATCTGCTGAATCCACATCTATAATTAGAATGTCAGGACAAGTTCTGTCTTCTGGAATACAACCCTTGGCATCCCCATTTAAGCTAGCCGGCTCTGGTTTAGGCATAACTTTTGAGGTTTCCTCAGAAGTAGATTCAGAATTTGTTATGTCTCTGACGAATTTGATCCCATCAACAATATGCACCTGTTACATGAATGGGAGAATTGCAAATTAGAGAATCAGATGTTAACATGATAAAAATTGGAACTCTGTCTTAAAGAGCAAGAAATTACCTTCAAACGATCATTTTGTGTGAAGCCAAAGTAATCCTTACCAACAGTAAGCATCACCGGGTCAAGCTCAACCGCCTATTCAGCGATACCATAATCTTAGTTGGAATTAGATAATACTAAACTCGATACGTCCTTTAAAATGAAATTACCTCAATATCGAAAAATGGCAAGCATCCATGGAGGAACATGGGAAGTAATCCTGCTCCAAGACCAATTATAACAGTCTTAACCTGAAAAGCATCAGATACTGCTGGATCAGTACACGCCAAAGACAATCAATTTATAGAGATTGCACAGTGAACTTGATCCAGAAACACAAGGCTACAACTGAATAATGCTCACCATCTTTCCGCCCGATTCAGCCTTCTTCAGGTAGGTAGATACCAATGTGAATCCCGAAATAATTCCAGCATGGTAAGAGCTAGCCAAATAATCATGAGAGACCTTCATAATAGGTCCACTCAATTCTGAAATCGACAAATGGACACAAGTAAAGGGCATGAAATTTTCACGAGCAATTTATAAGATTTTTACCTTGGTTTTGTTTTTTATTTCCCTTTTGTTTTGATTGGGAAACATTTTTAGCTTTCTCTTTCTGAGATAGATCAAGAGTTTCATCATCTTCCACAAGCAAAGCTTCAGACTGTATCAAACCCTCGGTTCTTTTGAATACAAGACGTCGAAATGCCAAATCACTAGAAGTAGATACACTTTCAAGATTACTAGGAGTGCTTTCATAAACCACATCTTCAACGATCACTTTCCCAGTCAATGAAGAAGTAACCTACAACTCGGAAAAAAAATAGTAAGAAAAAAAATAAACCCCACAGCTATGTATTATATTACCAACCTACTGAATTCGTTGAAATTTTGGTAGATAAACTCAAATCCCGAAGATCCAAAACAGAGAGGGGAAAAAAAGTAAGTGACAAGAAATAACAGTTTTTTAAAGAGTGATTTATTGCATATAATTCCAATAGAAACACCTCTTGGACAGTATCACGCTTTTTGATCCCATCACTTGCCATCATATACCTGCAGCACCAATTATTCTAACTAATCATTAACAAGCGATAATGGGAAACATTATGGTTTTAAAGTTTTGGGTTCTAGAGTAATTAAGAAAGTTTAACTGTTGCATTAAAAGCATGGAGAATACAAAGAAATAAGAAGAGAAAACAAATAACATACGGAATGCGTGCTTCTTCATTGTCATTTCTAGGAGCTAGTTGTGCCACCATGGGAGATAAATCATTCTGAAAAGAAAAAGGTTACAAGATTAATTAACTAATACTTAAATAACGTTATGCATCAGACAACTAAAAATGCAGACTGTACCTGGATTTCCTCCATGCTGGCGCCACTATGGCTACTGTCGAGATAAACCTAACACATAAGGAAATTAAGAGTTGTTTAGATTCTCATGCCGAGGATAGAACAGTGAGATAACAAGGTGAATATAGAGAGGCTTTACCATATAAAGCTTACCATTATAAGACGAGCGGCCCTAGAACTCTCGACAACCTGCCATTGTCCTTCCTCTGAACAGAACAGCCAGTCATGAGCACGAGTCTGAAATTAAACACTCATTTTAATAGTCCAACAAAATTAAAGAAAATATCCACAGCACTTTTCACTAGCTCCAGTTATAGAAGTTCTGATGTTGACAAAGCTTACCATGGGGACAAGAAAAACGCCACAATGATACACAAATGGCTCGGTCTCCTTCTGAGCATCAAGAAGCACAGCTCTATAACTGAATTTGCTTCCTTGGCCACCCAAAGTAAATTTTATACGGCGGCCCCCAGTAAGCTCTGCTAGATCACCTTTAATACCAAGTTTCAGATCTTCATGCGAGTACAATAAGTCTGAGCCATTATTGCAGTCTCTACGTATCTTGTTCTCACTCTCAAGGGCTTCACACATACCAGAACCCTGAATAATAAGTTCACATCGTCAATTACATAGGAGATCAGCACATTGAAGTTTTTAATAGCCAGGGAAACTTAAAAAATGAAGTGAAGGATGGTTTCGACTAGCAATAGGTGAAAGTAATTTAAATACAATAATAACCAGTAAACAAACTTTTTATGTACTATAGATGAACTCAGGTTCAGGAAAGTCTTACCTGACTACCACTGCCACCAAGAGATAAAAGCTCAAAGGAAGAGATTATCTCATGCAAAACAATGGAATTCTCTTTTTCAGCAACCACCATAAATGTCTTAAGATTCGAGCGCTTCTGAGAGATTGAATGAACAGTCATCTTCCAACCAAAACGGAATTTTGAAAAAAGCAATGCTGCAAAAATTATACAAACAATATAATGAAGAGAAACAAAGAATAACGATGAAATAGTTCGCCAAATGGTGAAAAAATCAAGGTGTTGAAAGTACCTAAGACATGAGACTCCGCAAGAGTTAAACATATAAACTTCCCTCCAGGTTTCAGAACCCGCTTAGCCTGAGGAAAAAGAGCTACTGATGAACTTAAAGCAGAGAACTTTCACTGTTTGATCCGACACTCAATCAATTGAAATGCAGATATGAAAAAGAGGAAAATTCACACACACACCTCTGATAAGTATTGACTTCCGAGCTTGGTACCAACTTCAGGCTCCATCAAAGCATCAAGAGCACCTTTATCGAGAACCGCATCAAAAGAATCATCCGCCAACTAAATCAGAATAGTAAAAAAGTTGGTGTAAACAAGAAAGCTACACACAAACAAAAACAGAGCACAAAAATGTTACAAAGGGAACCAAAACCTGCATCTTCGTGATATCCATAACTCGCCAACGCAGCTCAGGCCGAGTTCGAATATTCCGACGAAGCATATCGGTGATAACAACTTTAGAGAAATCAACATTGGTGATATCACGAAACCCAGAATCGTACAAATGCTCAGAGAGACGAGAGTTTCCACATCCCGGAACCAGAATCTGAAACGACCCGGATGAAGCAGAGGAATCTTGGAGGAGAGGTAAAAGCGAGTCACGAAGCTGAGGCCACTCAGCATACCACTCGAACGAGTCGTCGTTTCCTCTGAGAGTGAAGAATTTGTCCCAATTCTCTTTGCTTGTGAAGTCTTCGAGGGTTTGTAGGAAATCATCTGAAGAAGCTCCTGCTTTACTGCTACCTTTCTTCTTCCCCATATCTGCTATTGATTCCTCCAAAGTCTCCAAAACCCCAATTTCTCGTTCTGAGGATCTACGAAGGATCAATACAGTGACCGTAGTGTTTGGAGCTTGGAGGTGGAGGCTGGAGCGAGGGTACGGTTTAATTTTGGTACAAGAATGTAATCGAATTTAAGCATAACTAAACCGAACCGGGAAATGAAAAAATAAACGTCGACCAGGAGTAAACTGAAGCAATTCGCTACCTGGGCTGATATGGGCCACAGTTACGTGAAGAGAAGGAACGGGGCCTCAACATATTTATTATAACAATATTTGAAATTGTTATGACTACGTTTACCACTCCACAAACATTTACACTGATGGTCCATATACATATTGTATAAGTTCGATAATCGATTAAGGCCATGTTTGTTTCCAAGTTTGGAAGCTCAATCCAAATTATAAGTTTGGATGATGTTTGTTTAAGCTCATTTTGGAACTCAATCCGGATCGAATAGTTGGATTGAATATCAACTCAATCCTGATTGAATTGCTCAGTTTGGATTGAATGAAATCTAGAGTTTGGATGGAACAATTTCATCCAAAACAAAAAAAATTAAATTATCTTTTAATGATACACCTAATTAAGACGCAATCTCAATAACAAAGCACTAGTACTAGTCCAATTGATACACCTAATTAAGACGCAATCTCAATAACAAAGCACTAGTGCTAGTCCAATTAAGAAACTTACTTGTAGTATTTGGTAAAGACTAAAGGGACATATAGAAACGAATCTTTCACGTTCCTATCTATATAAACATCCCATGACTCTCACTCTCCCCACCACAAGATAGAGTATCATCCACCCAAAAAAGAAAAAAAAAAATGGGAGAGGAAACGAAAGCAAAAGTGTTAGTGCTCACATTCCCTCTACAAGGTCACATAAACCCTCTTCTTCAATTCTCAAAACGTTTAATCTCCAAAAACGTCAGTGTAACATTCCTCACAACTTCCTCCACTCACAAAACCATCATTGGCCGCGCTATCGCGGGCGGCGCCACCGCTCTTCCGATAAATTTCCTCCCTCTCGAGGATGGTTTCGAAGAAGGACATCCAGCAACAGACACATCTCCCGATTACTTTGTAAAGTTTCAAGAAAATGTCTCTCGAAGCCTCTCTCAACTTATCTCCTCGATGGAACCTAAACCAAACGCTGTCGTTTACGACTCTATTCTTCCTTGGACTCTTGACGTTTGTAGGGAATATCCTGGCGTCGCTGCGGCGTCGTTTTTCACTCAGTGTTCTACGGTGAACGCGATTTACGTTCATTTCTTGCGTGGAGCGTTTAAGGAGTTTCAAAACGATGTCGTTTTGCCTGCGATGCCTCCTTTGAAGGGTAGTGATTTGCCTGTGTTTCTCTACGATAACAATCTTTGCAGGCCTTTGTTTGAGCTTATTAGTAGCCAGTTTGTGAATGTTGACCATATCGACTTCTTCTTGGTTAACTCTTTCGACGAACTCGAACTCGAGGTAATTATTCTTAATTTCTAGAAAAAAATTAAGTTATTTTAGATAACATTTTCACGTGATAGTAGTTTAGGTCCTTGCGCAAATATGGCCTACTAGCATTGTAGACTCGTGGTCTTAAAAATTTAGAAATATATAACAAAAAGAAAAGGAAACAAAACATCATAATTTCAAACGACAAAAAGAATTAATATCATTTTAACTTCAGACCTAGAGATCTCGATTATTTGGGCGAAAATCCCAAAGGTGCAGATAATTTGAATTATCTGCAAAAACTGACTATCGTCTCAAAATTAAGAACGTGTCACGCCATATACCTTTTGATTATTATAATTTTTTAGTATGATATGATTGATCAACGAACACGTGGGGCTAGACTTCTGTGTGATGTGAGATGTTCCACACCAATGTTTAATTATTAGCTGTACATAAACATAACATTCAAATTCACTGAAGGAAGAAAAATGATGTGTTTTGACAATTATTATCATTGCATTTTTTTTTTTTTTTTCTGGGTCACGATTATCATTGCATTTTATTCTTTCAAATATTTTACATTTTCAGCAAATTTATGTTTTTTTAACAGCGTTTATGTACATAGATTCATTTGATCTAATATCNATTTGATCTAATATCAAATTAAATTAAGGTCTAGTTAAAAAAAAAAAAAAAAAATCTTAAAACATAATATTTTTTTTTCTGTTTAATTTACATTGTGAAATTGTTAATTAGAAAAAAAATAAATATCATTTTTAAGATTTTTCCTTAATTCATCTTGAAATCAAAATTGTGAAATTGTATTTTTCAAAAGAAAAAAAATATTGAAATTGAGAATTAGTGTCAATTGAACTATATATATAGTGGAATCATGTGATCATGTTTGGTTCAGACTAGTGATTAGTGAAAGTTAGTTCGAGAATGGTTAACACAATTACTTCGATGCTTCTTGAACTTGTACTTTTGGGGATTGTATATC